>JASSUY010055426.1:0-95855 GCA_032466535.1 Forpus xanthops
GATTCTGCCCATGGTTTATGCTGTAATTGATTCATGGACAACAATTGATCTGTGCTGACAGTGCGTGATCCCACAACTATGACTTTTTGAAACTCAAAATGGAGACACTGACAGAAGTTACTGTGCTATCTGGTGACGACCTGATCCTGAAAACCTGCCTGAAGGAACAAGTCCACAATTCTTCATCTAACAGAAATGAGGTTGAGGTCAAAAAGTTTTTGTGGTTTAGGGGTACATGCCGTACCCTGCAGCAAAGCAGTAAATATTTACAATTGCACTAACGATGTGTGAAAGAAAATATTCTTGTAAAAAGAAATACCAACTCACAAACTCCAACAGTTAATCAGGGCTATTTTGAAGGTAAAGGTTGCATACGGTTAAAGCAGTTCTACAATAAAATTTCTAGTACAACCTCAGGCATTTATTTTTATTGCACAGCTACTTAACTCAGTAAATCTCCTGAAAATCATAAGGCAACAAGTCTCTGGAAAGAGTCAATTTGTATTTTAATGGGCAAAACCATCAAAATGACTTTACATTGCTAAACACCAGAAAAGTTTGAATTATTTTTTCACTGTTTTGTTCCAAAAATCCATTAGATTCACAGTTGTATTTAAGACTTTTGGTGGACATCATAACTTCAGTTAAACATTTCAAATGTAAACTATGTTCTGTCAAAGGCAATGCTAAAAATAGACGTTGCGTATGTTTTGTCTCACAAGGGAGGGCAACAAATAAAAGAAAAAAAAAGGTTATTGAGTAAATATAGATTTCTGGATGGGGGAAGGAAGTATAAAGGTTCCAGATTTTTGAAAGTGCTTTTATGACAGACTGACACAAACATTAAGACAGGTTGACCTATTGTGTACCTAAACCCCAACAGAAAGTGATTTATGACTTATTTAAACTTGTGGTACTGAGGTAGAAGACATTCATCTCATTCTACAGCTGCTTAGAATAAATCAAAACTGATTTGTGGATAGGACATTAAACTTGTTTTGTATAAAATTGAAGATTAAAAAAAACCCCTGTGTTTTCTCAGACTACTCTCCCTAGCAAAATATTACCCAGTAGGAATGGTTAAAGAAAGAGGTCTCCGTTTTTTGACATAGTAAACTTGAACAGCTGCTTGGCTTGAAATGTTTCCCTGAATATGAATAATTGCTCTGGATGATGAGGTCAAAGTATGAAATAATCATCAACATAGCACAGCCAAACTTTAGGAGATGAATTAACCAAATCCCATTTAAGCATGTTTTCAGAAAAATCTGATATTTCTCTTGTAGCAACAGGGAGCAGGGTAAAGACAAGGTGAAAGAGAAGCTTTTAACATAAAACACCATGAAAATCTGGTAACTATAACTCAGGTCAGATTATAATTTACTATAATTCACCTTTTTTGGATGATAAAGAACTATCTTGTCTAAACAAGGAAATAGGTGATGGTACTTGATATGTTCCACGAATAACAATATTCAGCAATCAGAATAACATAAAGGTTTGAATTTTTATATTGAATTTTGATCTGTTTTCCTCCAGGTTTCCAAAGTGATCAGTACTTCATTGTTATCAGAACTTCATCTGCAGTAACTTTTGTCTTCTGTATCACAGTCATATGATTTAGGTTTTAAAATAGGAGGAACTTGGAGCAGGACCCTGAAGTTCCATGTTACCAGAGATATGTGTAAAAATACACAGGCTATTCTGTCTATGGGATTTGAAGCACTTTATAGAATCACGTCTTTAGATAACAAATTTTATGGAATTCGCTGATCTTCACCACCTCACTAATCTTTGCCATTTCCATTTTGCAGTACCCAGCCAACAGTATTTAAGTTTTCAGATATTTTATTTATTTAATTTGTTTTGTAAGGACACAGTAAGACTTAAAACCAGCAAACCCCAATGTTTCAATTTGGTCATCCACATTTATTATACACTTGAAGGCACAGGATTTGGTGCTTAACTGGAACAGTTTGGAAAATGCTACAAAATTAAGACAGTGCTGGCTTTAGTTCACCAAGACTGTACTCAGAAAGTTTCTATTCTACTTCTTTCAGAGTTTCTTTCACCTTAGAATCATAGAATATTTAAAGTTGGAAAGGACCTTAAGATCAGCTAGTTCCAACCCCCCTGCCATGGGCAGGGACACCTCCCACTAAATCATGCCACTCAAGGCTCTGTCCAACCTGGCCTTGAAAACCAACAGCAATGGAGCATTCACAACTTTCCTGGGCAACCCATTCCAGTGCCTCGCCACACTTACAGTAAATAACTTCTTCCTTATATCCAATCTAAACTTCCCCTCTTTAAGTTTGAATCCGTTACCCCTTGTCCTCTCACTACAGGCCCTCATGAAGAGTCCCTCCCCAGCATCCCTATAGGCCCCCTTCAGATTCTGGAAAGCTGCTATGAGGTCTCCACGCAGCCTTCTCTTCTCCAGGCTGAACAGCCCCAACTTTCTCAGCCTGTCTTCATACAGGAGGTGCTCCAGTCCCCTGATCATCCTCATGGCCCTCCTCTGCACTTGTTCCAACAGTTCCATGTCCTTTTTATGTTGAGGACACCAGAACTACACACAATACTTCAAATGAGGTCTCATGAGAGCGGAGTAGAGGGGCAGGATCACCTCCCTCGACCTGCTGGTCACACTCCTTTTGATGCACCCCAGGATACAGTTGGCTTTCTTGGGCTATGAGAGCATACTGCAGCTGGCTCATGTTCAGTCTCTCCTTGACCAACACCTCCATGTTCTTCTTGGCCTGCTCTGAATCTGTTCTCTGCCCAACCTGTAACCGTGCCTGGGATTGCTCTGACCCAGGTGTAAGACCTTGCCCTTGGCATAGTTAAACTTCATCAGGTTGGCATCAGCCCACCTCACAAGTGTGTCAAGGTCCCTCTGGATGCCATTCCTTCCCTCCAGTATATCAACTGAACCACACAGCTTCGTGTCATCAGCAAATTTGCTGAGGACACACTCAATCCCACTGTTCGTGTCACCGACAAAGATGTTGAACAAGACCGGTCCCAACACTGAGTCCCAACCAGTGAGTGATATCTCTGAGGAATATCACTTATTACCAATCTCCAGTAACTTCTGCAAGGAAATGAGACAGTTGTTCATAAAAGAGGTGTTTTTCAAGCAGATCTCAATAGAATCATAGGTAGAATCAACCAGGCTGAAAAAGAATTTCAAGATGAAATTCAGCTGTTCCCCAGCAGTGCCAAATACCAACCCATGGCACTGAGGTCCTTGTCTACACAGCTTATGAATGCTTTCAGGGTCTGTGACTCCAGCAGTGCCCTGCCCAGCCTGTTCCAATGCATGAGCACCTTTTGCAGGAGAAATTGTTCTTGATATCCAGACTCCTCTTGTTTTGCCACTTGTTCCCTGGGAGCAGAGACCAGCCACCTCCTGACTCCATCCTCCTGTAAGGTAGTTGTAGAGAGCGATAAGGTCCACACTGAGCCTAACCCATAAATATATATCCATCTAATATCCATACCATAAGTAGTCTGAAGAGCTTAATGAAGGGTAATTGGCTCTTGTAGGGGGCAAGTTTCATTTTCATCACTACAAATTGAAACCATGTTGTAGGTGGCTGCTTGCAACAGAGTATAGACTCTGAGAACTGTGCTGGGTTCACCCTTTCCCAGGAAAGGTTCTGGAGTGCAAATTATACCCTTCCAACGTGGGTGGCAACTGCATCGTGTTGTGTTTATGGTGTTGTTGATGGCTTGGTATCCCAGAGCAAGCAACACCTGTGTTTAGGCGCAGTTGTATAGTACTTAGTAAATACGGTCTCATCCTTCTATGCGTTTATGATCCAGACTTGTTGTGATCTTTTGCTGTGTGATTTGTAGTCTCTGTCTAATGGAATATTATTTCCTAGTGAAAATTTCTGGCATCATATTTGTTTTACTGAATGTAAGTTAAGTGATTTAAACCCAGTCAAGTTGAAGCAATGAGACAAAGTGACTTGCACAGGTATTAGTATTCCTTTCCTCTGTTGGAGGAATTATTCTAAGGGAACATGCTGTGTTGTTAATGTATAAGGGGTTGCACTGTCTCTCAGCATAGTTAAAATATGATGATTAGCATAAACACGTTCTCTTTTGCGTTGATTTCTGAACTGCTACAGAACACAAAAGCAAGACTGGCTTGATCTGTGCCCTAAGAACCAATGGTCTGGCTTTGTACACAGCATGAAAAGGAGCAGAGCTGTTAAGTAAGAGGTTTTCATTGCTTCAGACTCACTTTTGAAAGTGGAAATACTCTTGAAACTGAAACCTGGAAGAGTCAAGTGCTAGTGGAATCAAAACCAGATCGAACACTTGTGACAGCAAGTTAACTGCACCATCCAGTTGAACCTTGCTTTGAAACGAATGAGCACTGAGTTTTGTTCTTGTAACTTGAACTGGGTTTTATTTTTGGAGGAATATTTACTAAAATATGCATCATTGCTGAAAGTTTTTCCATGGGAGGACTTCAATGCTAAGTAGGCAGTGGTAAAAATTCTGTAAGACTGTCTTCAAACCGTGTAAGTGGAGCTGCTCTGCATTTACTTGGGCTGTCCTCAGAAAGCAAACAGTGTACAGAAAGTTGTCTCCAGGAGTTTAATGTCACTATGCTGATGAATGCTAATGTTTATGCAGTCTATACCCTGAAATGTAACTGAAGTCTGTAGCTGGGGAAAAAAAGATGATCTTTTTGAATATTCTTAATACATCTGAACAAAGAGAAGAGATCAAAGCCAACCAACCCCATTTTTGTTTTATTCGATTGATTTCTAAAGGCCTCTGTTACTATAGTAACTCCAGAAGGGCTTTTAATTACAAAAATAGTAAAAAAGCATCAATTATTCACAACTGCTGGGGGGGACCCACTGGCACAAATGCTCGATGGAACAAAAAATAGGAAATTTGCAAACAAACTCCTGCAAACGAAGCTTGACAGACTTCCCATGAAACACCCCAGGGAATAACACACCACCAGCACAAATATGTTGGGTTTGGGTTCTCACGGAGCAATCCCCTGTTGGAGGGTTCCCCCTTTGGCTTGAGAGCAGCAAAATCCCCAGCGCTGTCCAAATAAAGCACTTCCCTCTCCACAGATACAGATGGTGGAGCTTATTCTTTATAGACCCTACATTTAATTACAGTGTATCTCAGCAGAGCAGTTGTGGTATCATGTTAATTAGCAGTTTAGAGCACTCTTCGCTATGGGAAGTGTGGGATATCAGTGCATGTTGCAGGTTCTGGTTGTATCAAAGAGGAATACTTTAGCAATAATGAGCACCTTTCAAATAATAATTGCATTTAAAATAGCTGCTGTCATCTTTAACATCAGCTATGTTTCCAAAATGCATTTATACTCCAAACAGACTTATATTGACAGTCCCAGAGTAGAAGAGTTTGAGGCATATCATATGAGCGATTGCTAAATGCCATCTCCTGACTTGAATGGGTGCTGAGTTGATGTATTTGGCAGGCCTGAAGTGACTGTGAGAGGTTTTGTGTTCCCTGACACCTCAGAGGGACATTGTAGTGAAATGTTGATTGTGAATCTTTCACTTTATAAAGTTAGGATACTTTTTAATGACTGGTATCAGAAATCTCTCTATCTTTAGTTTTTGCCTCTACAAGAAAGTACATATTACTTTTCTCTGTTGTATTCCTAACTCTGGTATGTCTCACATCCCAAACTCTATTTCATTGTCTGGCAAAGTGTTTGATTTTATGTCCCACCAGTAAGCTTACCTCTGGATCTAATTTCAGTTGTAGCCCAAACCCAAACTGTAATAAACTACTACTGTACTAAGTAGTAGTAGTTTACTACTTCATCTTCTTAGATCATCTTCTTTTCCCCAGCTACAGACTTCAGTTACATTTCAGGGTATAGACTGCATAAACATTAGCATTCATCAGCATAGTGACATTACAGTACTGTACTGTAGCCCAAACTAAACTGTACTAAGCCTGTACTAAACTACTACTCGCTGTCCATCAAAAAGCTTGGTTTTTCTTGAAGAAATGTGTTAATATCCAGTGTTAGAAGTGACATAAGGAGTTGCCATTGCTGCATAAGACAATGATGGGTGTGGATAGATTCTGACCATGCTATTAGCACAGATCTCAGCCTGTTCATTAACCCCTGACAGTTCTAATACCAACTCTTTATCCATGTAGCACTATGGCTTAAAGTTGTACTTGTGGTTGTAAAACCTGATTGGGTTTCAAGCAGGTTTGGTGAGGATTGGTTTTAGCTTTGGAAGTCCAGCCTGAATACCTGCTGCATGTGGAGATGTAGGCGTTGGGTACAGATGTCACAAGAGCTGCAGTATATCAATGAGCAATGAAGTTGGATTCCTCCTTGGCCGTACAGTAAGCACTCTGAAGGTCTCAGAACTCTCACACTGTTTTCCTTCAGCCAGTTCTATTAGTGAAAATAAAATACTTCGTGGTGGGGAGGTGTGTTCCAAAATCTCAGTTATATGAAACTTGTCAGATTGAGCCTAAAGGAAAACTAAGTCACTATTACTGTAGGAATACTGTTGGTTTAATTCTTTTCCTGCTAGTGTGGTTCCTAGTGCTAGAAGAAACATTCTACTCCTCCTGTTAACTACACATTTTTCTATGAAATAGAACAACAAGGGGTGTTTCTGTTAGCCCCCCCGAATATGTAGGTGTGAGCTCTGTTACATGGCCAGAGTGAAAATGCACCAGAAGCTATTGAAAAAGCCTCCCAAGACTGATGGAAGTTTACCCAGTGTCAGCAGGTTACAGAATTACTCATTGGAGATACCTGGTGCTGTATGCTTGGTCACATTTTTCAGACTGAGAGGTTACATGAATCCAAGGAGTTGTGGTTAACAAAGCTTCAGTGTTGGTGAATTCTTGGGAAGGAATTTGTCCCTCCTTAGCATCTTGCATTTTAATGTAAGCTGTGAATGGTCTGAGTAGCAAATGAGAGCTTTCACTTGATACCTAATCCATGTCAGTTTAAAAGGAATCATAAATAGCCCAGCTAATCTATTACTGTACATGGTAACAGAGTTTCACAGGCTGATTAATAAGGAAGGACCTTATATTTGTCCAGTTCCAACCCTCTGCCGTGGGCAGGGGCACCTTCCACTAGAACAGGTTGCTCCAAGCCCTGTCCAACCTGGCCTTGAATACTGCCAGGGATGGGGCAGCCACAGCTTCTGTAGGCAGCCTGTTTCATGAATACATCTTTGTTCCAGGATGGTGGTCTCCAGTGTGAATGTGTTGAGAATATTAATGAATCTGTCCTTGTAAATGGCTTTGCGATCTTCAGCTGCACGTGCAAATTTTAACTGTTCCTCAAAGAAGCCAGCACAAAACACCACTGCAGCAACACTGTCTTTAGTTATCACAGATGACCAAAACCTGGGTTAGAAGCTTCATTTGAGAACATTTTGGTGTCATTAAGGTATGTCTGTTGGGGTTTCTGAAGTGAATGAGCTTCACAGCTTTAGAAGTGTTCTGAGGACAGAAAACTTACAGCAGCAGAGCCGTTTTAACCCATAGGCCTACAAGCTATAGGCACTGGAAATGTTTCCTTGCAAAGCAATACCTGGATATCTGGTAATTGTACCATCCCTTAAAAGTTTCTTACATGCACATAAGCAGAAAAGAATCATTGTCAAAGCTGTTCAAGATCCTGTTGCACTGAATTTATGCTGACAAACTGGCGTCCATTTCCACAAGTTCCTGAGCAGGTGAGTGCAGTGAAACTCCCCTAGTTAATTACGGGGGACAGAGGACATAAGCCCACTTCAGGAGCTGATTCACAGTGAAAATGATTATTTTCTTTTTTATTGGGCAGAACTGACCTGGTGCTTTAAAGTAATATTTACAAAGGTTAATTTTAACTCAGAGAGGTATTTTTCCATCAGCTCCATAGCTTGAACCATCCCCTAATGTAAGTTCCGTTTTAGACTTAGTTAAAGGATGCTGGAGAGGGACTCTTCATCAGGGACTATAGTGACAGGACAAGGGGTGATATGTTCAGACTGAAAAAGGGGAAGTTCAGGTTGGTTATCAGGAAGAAGTTCTTTACTGTGCAGGTGCTGAGGCACTGGCACAGAGTGCCCAGAGAAGCTGTGGCTGCCCCATCCCTGGCAATGTTCAAGGTCGGGTTGGACAGAGCCTTGGGTGACATAGTCTAGTGTAAGGTCTTCCTGTCTGTGGTAGGGAGTTGGAACAGGGTGATCTTAAGAGGTCTTTTCCGACCCAGACCATTCTATGATTATTCGTCAGTGTACAAAGTGGTCCTAGTGATGCTAAATGTTATGCCCCGCAGCTGTGAAAAGCCCTTGTTTTATCTTTGTCTTTAAAAAGCAGGGGTTTTTTTCTACTAAGAAGTTACTGAAAGAGGACTCTGATTTGATTGTACTGAAAGTCGCATGCAAGTAAGGAGCAGATGTCGCCTATAACATCTCAAAATAGTAAGAACAGTGGAAACAACCGTCTGAATTGTAACTTTCCACAGTTAAAAGTAGCGTGGCTGTTGTGTCTAACAGCACAACCTCCTTCAGGTTCAAACCTGCTGCAGATGACGAAGTTTCCATTAAAGGATAATAAACTATATGTCAGTGTGACAAAAGAACTCTCTTATCTCTTCGGAATAAGAATGCTCTTTGAAGAGCTTCATAAAAGACTGGAGTATGAAATAAATCTAGGGGATGGTTATTTTGAATTTGTATAAAGTATGTCAACCCCAAGGCTAAAGGGATTATCTATGAAGTAACAAAATGGGAAAGATGAATGCTTTCCTTCTATGCAGTGAATGACATCTCTTTAGAAAGCACAGGTATAAAGTGCTCTTCCCCAGCAGTGGCTCAGATCAGGAATGATTCTTGAAATTAGTGGTGCCTTTCAGATCTGAGGGATCAAGCTACAGCTGAAAGTTAATTCAGTTTTAGGTCGAATGCAGGTCTCAAGTGTAAATAGATGATCATAATCCTGATCCAATGTATGGTTATCTACCTCTGGAATTGGAACACCTTCTCTCTTTTTAGCTTTGCTTATACTTTTAGGTGAATTCAAGTGATCAGGAACCAGAATATGCATATCCATTCATGAATTTTCTTAGGAATTGCCCTCCCTGAACTAACTAAATGTTTGCAAGCCTGAAATCAGAGGAAGGTTGCATCTGAATATTTAAATTACTTTTATGTTCATGTATTACTTATTCCTTTTTTTATTCATGAGCTAGCTAAATACTGAGCTCTTGCTCAAAGGCAGAGCTGCAGTGATAGTGAGGCTGAGGAGAGAGTTGCTGTTTTACTCACTGTTGGCCATATACACAAACTGGGCTCATACTGATCCAGAGAGGGAGAGTTTATTTTACTGCTTTCAAGCTTTAGTGCATTAACCATTTCATGGCTAGGTATGTCTTGTTGTTGTCTCTTTATCCCAGAATTAATTCCTGGGTATTACTTATTGAACTGAGAAACTGAAAATTAACTAGAATATATTTTTAACTAGCAAGGGAGTAACTATTTCAATTCTCTACTATTCCTTGTATGCTAAAAGTGTAAAAGTCCCTTTAAGAATGAACAAATGTGGCCACTGAGCAATATTAAATAGATGTGGCAAATGGCTTAGTTGTATGCCCAGTAGTAACTGGCCAAGAGTAAATAGCTCTTTATCTGAGAACTGGCGTATTGTACATAATGAAGATGAGAGGGAATTTTTACCCTGCTCGAAAAAAGACAAAAGGAACAAAAAAATCCCCGAGCGTTGGAAATAACTGCCACAGCACTCTGCTTTTATGGAGTATATCCACTGAAAGCAAAAGGAATGCAACTTTCCTCAGGCTAAACAGCTTCTGTCATCTCAGCTGACAGCTCCAGAGCTCCCTTATCTTCTGATCACCTTAGAAGAAGCCTTGGTTAGGTGGATGAGTATCTGTAGGGCTTAAACACAGAATAACGTGGCCTTTGGAGATGAGCAGAATGGGAAAACTGGTGGACAGCCAAAATTCAAGTTATTCAACCATTTGGATGCTTTTGGTGCTATTTCATTCATGAAATGCCAGGACTCCAGGGGAAAAAAAAACCAAAAGGGATGTAGGCAAAAGCTACTAGAACTCAAATTGACAAGCCCCTATCATTTCCATTTATTGTTGGCAAATTGCAGAATGAAATTAATGATGCCAAATCCTCCTTCCATGCAGTGTGTGATACCTGAACTATCTTCACTATGTCAGTGTTGTAATGATGGAACTGATAATACACTAATATGATCCTTTCAGGCTCCTCGTTTATATTAATGAGTTTTAGTCATCTAAGGCAAACTGATAACTCCTGATTAATAGCTCAGCAACTTCCAGCCTGGCATCAAAGGCAGATCTCTCCCTTTTTTCCTTGCTCGCTTTGTTTTTAACTCCTTGATGGGTTCTGAGTTAAGACTGTTAATAATTAACTCTGAGCTTAATTGAAATCCAGATGTTAAATTCTTGATGGAAGTTAATTTAATTCTGATCATGGCTATGGCTGATTTCACTCTGATTCCTTTAGTTTTTTTACATAGCTTTGAACTTACAAAACACAAGTGTGATTCATTTCACTGCTGGGTTTTTTTAGTGTTTGCAGTCTGTTGGAGGGCCTGTTAAACTAATAAATTATCATATAATCATCAAATAGCTACCAGTAAAAGCAATTAAATCCCTCAGAAAAACCCAACATTATCAAGGCAAACTGCTTTTCTTAAATCACAGAGTCCCAGACTGGTTTGTGTTGGAAGGGACCCTAAAGCTCATCCAATTCCAACCCCTGCCATGGGCAGGGACACCTTCTACTGGAACAGGGTGCTCCAAGCCCCTTTGACCAACCTGGCATTGAACACTGCCAGGGATGGGGCAGCCACAGCTTCTCTGGGCACCCTGTGCCAGCACCTCAGCACCCTCACAGGGAACAGCTTCTGCCTAAGAGCTCATCTCAATCTCCCCTCTGGTAGCTTAAAGCCATTCCCTTTGTCCTGTCCCTATAGGCCCTTGTCCAAAGCCCCTCTCCAGTTTTCTTGTAGCCCCTTTAGGCACTGGAAGCTGCTGCAAGGTCTTCTTGGAGCCTTGTCTCCTCCAGGCTGAACAAGCCCATCTCAGCCTGGGTCCGCAGCAGAGTTGCTCCAGCTTTAAGCTGTTTATAATTTCTATATATTTGTATGAAGAAGAACAGATATCACATTTCTGGACTGTATATAATGGTAGAGAGTACAGGATGAGAGTTACAGGTATGTGCATGTGACAAGTCAATAACCATTAGTTGTTTGAGAAAATGGGTAAGGGCTTTTGGAAGTAAGATTATTGAGAGTGAAACAACAAAGCCAATCTGTCTCTGAGCAAGTTTAGGGTGTTTCTATGCTGGCAGCTGCTACAGGTGAAATCTTGGAACCCTTGATTGTGCAATATCCCTTCCCTAGGTTTTCTGTTGCTACAGTCAATACAGGATTGACCAAAACTGTTATAAGAGTCAGTGTAAATAAGACAACATATTAATAAGGGCTATACTACACTAATACCCACACTGGGCTTCAAAACACTCCACTTTTGAAGTAGAAGTTTTCAAAAGCCAAGCAGATAACAACTTAGTCAAGTGTTTATGCAGTGATTATTCTGAATGCTCTGCATCTTCCTGGAGAAGGAAATATTTGAAGAAGCTAAAAATTATATGAAGCAGCTGAAGTGCTTGTCCTGCCGCTCACATAATGCAGGTCAGCTTCTGCTTTTCAAACAACTGCCTTCATTGCTTTGCAGGAGGAATATTGCTGCAGTTTTCTAAACAAGCCATTCCTCCAAATAAGGAAACCTGTGATACAGAGAAATCTTGGCCTGGAGATCAGAAACACTGTTCACTGATGAGTATCGCTGTAGAATATACAGTGATATTGATGCTTTGCCTTGGTGCCTGGTGTTTGTGCTTTAAGGCTGTCCCACCAATGGCTTAATGCATTTAATGTGCATAATGATGGGAACTAGATTGGGAAAAAAAACAATCTCAATGAAGAAAGGGGGTACAAGTTTAGTCTTCCCTTTAAATCAAGACCTTTTACAGTCACAAGATATTCCAAACATCTGCTGGGAAGATAAATCCATTGTAGTGGAAATTAAATGCATATTTTAAGCTCAGACAGTTTTGTATTGTATTGTCAGGGATGGAGTGGAAAATAAATGTGAAAGCCATTTAAAAAGCTTGTGTGGAGCTTGCCTGTGTGCTAAAGAATGTTGTCCTTTAGAATTAGACTCAAAATCAGACTTTCTCGTCAGATTTGACTGATTTGTTTCTACTCATAAGAATTCTTTTCATCTTTAGAAACTGATTAAAAAAGAACTTTTATATTCTGCAACAGGATTATACATTTGATCAATGAGCATCTGCTATAGTTTGAGATTCCTTCTTCACTCATCAGAGTGCTCTGGTTCAGTACGTCTTGGCAAAATTTGGTTCAGGCTGTAGTCATCACTTGTCAGTCCCTTTAGGTTCTGGGAGCCGCTCTATGGTCTCCCTGGAGCCTTCTCTTCTCCAGGCTGAACCAGCCCAACTCTCTCAGCCTAGCTCCAGAGCAGAGCTGCTCCAGCCCTCGCAGCAGCTCCATGGCCTCCTCTGGACTGGCTGCAACAGCTCCATGTCCCTCTAGTGTTGAGCTCCCAAGAGCTGAACACAGGATTGCACAGGGGGATCTCATGACAGTGGAGTAGAGCCATAGAATGGTTTGTGTTGGAAGGGACCTCAGAGCTCATCAAGTTCCAAGCTCCTGCCATGGGCAGAGACATTTTCCACTAGACCCAGGTAACTGGAGGGGGAGGATCACTCCTTCAACCTGCTGATTTCACTTCTTTTGATGCAGCCCACATCTCATGATCATTTTCTGTGTATTCCTCTGTTTCTTCACTGAGCTTTGTGCCAACCTCTGTAACCACTCACAAACAAAAACTGTTCTATCAAAATACTCAACATGTATTTAGTTCTCTCAAATGGAAGTGGAATCAGCTACATATGAACAGCTACTTCTTCATAGTTGTCTGGAGATGCCATTCAGTATCCCATGAGTTGCAGAACACAGCTAGGAAACAGTTTAGTAGAAAATTCAGGGTGCAGTTTTATGTTACACTGAGTTCAGTCTAAGTTTAGGCTGCCAATGAAATGAGATCCTGTTTTCCCTGAGCCAGCCATGTGCTTCCACTGTTGGTGTTTGCTCTGGCAACCCTCTGACTGTGGGCAAGTTGGATCAGTTTGCTGACTTAATGGAAAACTTGCTTTCAAAGCTAAACCCAAGTTTTCCATTGGATTGGATTGCTGATCTGGGATAGAAATCTGCATAATGCTGTGCAAGATTGATGGTGAGAATATGTACCTTAGGGAAAAAAAAGAAAATGGGATTTTACCTTTCAACAGCAGCCAGCATGGTGTAAAGCTGTGACCTTAGGTTATAAACTCTGATTCCATCTAGTCTTAGTATAGAGAGTACTTAGAACCTTTTTAAAACATCACTTGGCACCTACGGAGGGAGATCCTGATTCTGTAGCACTGGATGTGAACTGCCCTGTTTGGTTACAGCGCATACCAAAGCACTGAAATGGGTGGAATTTGAATAGGTAAATACTACATCCGTGGTATCACTGACTCACTCATTGCCAACGCATTACCTGCATTACCTACCAAGCAAGTTACCTCATGGGTATTTCCTAGAGAAAAAGAGATAAACATGGAACTTTCCTGCAGTAACCTCTTATCAGAAGGTGTGGAACAAGTCCTTAAGCACTTGTGTGACTGGACAAGCAGGCTACTTCCTGCTGCAGCGCAGGTTAATGTTCTGGGTGGGTGCTTCTCTCTTCAAGTTGGTGGCTGACTTAACAAGCAGGAAACTACAAATCCTTCACTCTCATAGTTCCTGTGGACTAATCTAAGCTTTCTGATTAATAACACATGAAGTAGTGGATGGACGCACTTCTTGTTTGTTTCTAGGTGCTTTATGCCAAATCTTATCTCACTCTGAACCACTTTGTTTGCATTCACTTGAATGTAGATCAGGAGTAACTCTGAAGTCAAGGCATTTATAGACCATAATATTATCCTTTAGTTTTACTCATGGAAGTAGTGCCTACAGGTAACCTGATGGGATATACATGGCAGAGTCAAACCTTAAATCAGTGAAAGTTATGGCTTGTTGCACCAAATTGTATTTATGGTGGGAACAGATACTGCAAGATAATATGGAGTAACAAACGTGGTTTGGTACTTAAAATTGGGGGTAAATTATCATAAACACTGTCTACCACTCTTCTGCTCCTTGAAAATGGAAAGTAGAGTAAAGAAATGAAGTTCCCATATGCAGGAGAGCAGTAGCTTTGCTTGGTCTTTCATGGACCTGTGAGCAGATCCAGTTCGTGTAGCTGCCCAGAGAAATTCTTATCACAGGGAGGAGTAAAGCCACACTTAGCTGACCTTTGCATATGTTTAGGAGGGGGACTGTTAGAGAAACTCATTCTGCTTTGGGCACTCAAGAGCTAGAGCTCTACAGATCAATGGTCTTTATTACAGTAACTAATAAAAAGAGCTTTATCAGGTTACCTTGGTTTGTAGCTGGTTCTTACATCTGTCACTTTACTGCAGGGGCAAGCCAATACTGTGGCTCTGAGGGCAGCTGTGCAGCAACCCAAGTGTGGAGGCATCACATCAACAGGAGTTTACAGTGAACAATCTGGCGAGAGCTCACCAGTGAATTCTCTCCTCCCAGCTATGCAAACAGGGCTGCAGATTTCCTCTGCCAGGGCACTCATTTTAACTGGCCTGAACACGTACACTGTGGGAAAATTATTAAAGAAATTGCCAAAATCATGCTATCAAATATCATAGACTCATGGAACAGTTTGGGTTGGAAGGGACTTAAAGCTCATTCAGTTCCAACCCCCTGCCACAGGCAGGGACGCCTTCCACGAGGCCAAATTGCTCCAAGCCCCGTCCAACCTGGCCTTGAACACTGCCAGGGATGGAGCAGCCGCAGCTTCTCTGGGCTGTCCATTGCAAATCAGCATGTAGAATCACAGCTTGGTGTATAAAGTGTGGCTTTGCAGAAATATTCTGTGGCCACTTTAAAATCCCATTTGCTTTTGTTCAGTTACAGTGTCAGGGGATAACAAAATCAGAGTCACAGCAGTGTGAAAAAGAGTGGAGTCTGTTTTGACTCTTGAAACGAGAGTAGGAAATTCAGATTGGCAATTGCCTTTGATTGTTTGCACACACCAGAAGATGGGGAGTATTGCTTAATAGTGGTGAATTTTACTGTAGCATTCAGAAATTCTTATTAGCTATAGAGTTATAGAATGGTTTGGGTTGGAAAGAACCTGAAGATCATCCAGTTCTAACCCCTGCCACGGGCAGGGATACCTTCCACTAGACCATGTCACCCAAGGCTCTGTCCAACCTGGCCTTGAACACTGCCAGGGATGGAGCATTTACCAGTTCTTTGGGCAACCAGTGCCATCACCCCACCACCCTGACAGGGAAGAACTTCTTTATATCTAACCTGAACTTCCCCTGTTTAAGTTTAAACCCATATTTATTACATATTAATATTGTATAAACCTCATTTTTTTCCCTAGCATAAAACTCATTTTTTTCCCTGTTTTGTCAACCTTTTTCCTTACAATCACTAGACCTGCTAATATTCAGTTTTCGGGTCTGGTCACTGAAAAGGATCAAGTGTAAAAGTTGTTTTGATTTCTTTCAATATAAACTCTAACCAGAAATATATGATATTGCCAAACAGGAAGGGAAAAAAAAATGAGGGCAGTGAGAAAGCTCATGGTGCAAGTGGAAGTGCTGCTCCCCGAAGGATAGAGCTATTTCAGGTTCCCCTTTTCAAATGGAGCATTACAGCATATAATGCAGCAATTATTTTGTTGGGGAGGTGTTTCATTACCAACCTGGGGCTTGGAGGTGATGAGAGAAAATTTGTCTTGACCTTCCAGGGAAGCCATAAAAGAGGAATGATGCCTGAATAATAAATGTCAGGGAGAAATGCCTAACGGTGTTGCTTTCATGACATCTGTGCACTGTAGTAGAAAGAGCTGGAATATGGATCATTTCAAAAGCAGGAATATTTTCTATTGTTTCTTTGCATTTTTGACCTTCCTCCTTCTGGTTCAATTGCTCTTCAAATAGGGTTTAATTTTTTTCCACAGGATGTGTGTTTTCCTGGTTTTCCCTTAGGACTGGAGCAAACCACAAAAAGCAGATTTGGAAGAAAATCTGATTGTAAAGTGAGGGTGATGGGATCAGGTTTTTATTTACTATGCTTTGCCATATGTGCAGCGTTTGGTATTGGTAGCCACACAAGAATGAATCTTGCCTGGAGAAGAGAAGCTGTGTGGTACCAGCTTCCAACATCTGAAGGGGGCCTACAAGGATGCTGCAGAGGGATTCTTCATCAGGGACTGTAGCAATAGGACAAGCGGTGAGGGGTTCAGACTTTAACAGATGAAGTTCAGGTTAGACACAGTGAAGAAGTTCTTTAATGTGAGGGTGCTGAGGTGCTGGCACAGAGTACCCAGAGAAGCTGTGGCTACCCCATCTCTGGGAGTGTTCAAGGCCAGGTTAGACGGCGCTTGGAGCAACCTGGTCTAGCGGAAGGTGTCCCTGTCCGTGGCAGGGGACTGGAACTGGATGATCTTAAGATCCTTTCCAACCCACACCATTCTATGATTCGACCTTTTCCCTTTGAAGATCTCATGACAGTAGGAGCAATAATCATATGGAAGAGAACACGCTGGAGTAGATACTGTGACACATAGTCCTGCTTTGTATCGCTGCTCAGGGTTTGGGGTAGCAGTGCAGGTTGTTCTTTGATTTAGGTGTTGTGGTTTTTTTTTCTCCTCCCAGATTTACATTTAATATTTTTCAGGACCAGCAGCTGAGGTGGTTGTTAAGTTCTGAAGCTTATTCTGTAGTTGTGCTCTTTATTCTTTTGTTGTAATACCAGTTCTTTCTATGCTTCTGCGTTTTCCAACAGCTTTGAGAAAGGCTGATTTCCTCTCTGACTGATCTATGAAAAACCCCGATTTTAATGGAAAAATAAATTTCCCTAGAATAAATAGTCCATTAAACAATGTAATTTGTAATCTTTCCTTTTAAACAAGCATGAGTATTGCCATGTGGTGGTGTTCTCCTTACTTTCTATTCCTCTAGCTCTAATGGAGATGGACATTCTCTTTGCCAAGCAACTGTAAATACCCCCAAAGAACTGCTGATCTGGACAGAAAAAATGATTATGTTGGGCTTTATTAATGCTCCTAAGGACCTTGTGTAACGTTATCCATCATGCTAGAGTGTGGGAGTAACTTCTGATTGTATCTGGCTTGTGTGATCTGCTGCATGTGAAGTTTTACATCCTCAGCCATTTCAGATACCGATCACTCAGCTGGGTTTCTGTGCTTGACAGTCTTCATTTCACTCCTAATTGAAGTGTTTCTTTCCTTGGCTAGACCCTTGGATAGAAGCAACCCTTTAGAGAAGTAAATGGTGTGACTTATCCATGCTTTACTGTATCCTTACTTGTGTCCTCTAGGTGTTTTCGATTCTGAAATTTGGAGTAATGCTTCTGGACACAAAAGGTTTGCAGTTATTAGAAGAGGTGCAAAGAGGAGCATTTAGGTCACTGATACACAAAGCAAAACTCAACAGCCAGGGGCTTAAGACACTGTCACATCTTTAGCGCAGTCAGTGTCTGAGAGGGCTCCCAGCTGCTGAGCTCAGAATGCAGCACCAGTGGAGAGCCACTCCCTCTGGCAAAGATAAGAAACTACTGATAAGGAAATAAGCAGAATCTTGTCTCTTTCTGAAGCCTGTTTTTAACTTTCTATTCCCTTTGGGAAAAAATATCTAGATCTTCTGGTCTCAAAATGTTGCCTGAGCTAATTCTAGCTTGGAGTTGAAGGAAGCGTAAATTATGCTAAATGTTCTCCAAAAGGCTTTCTGCCGCTCACATAGAAGCTAGCTACTAAGCCCTTTACATCATGCTGCTTGGGTATCTGAGGTTCCCCTCCTCCAAACATAGCTGGACTTCCCCCCTCTCCTCCCTCTGTTTTTCACCTGACTTTTCCATAGATAGGAGTACTCAGTGGCTTCCCAAATGCCAAACCCATTGCATTTGTTCCAGTTGAGCACCCTTCATCTAAACTGCTCTTAGCGGCCTTCCCTAAGTTCTCCTTTTGTCCCCAACAGTTGCCATTCTATGCTATCAAATGCTATTCTCTTCCTTCTAGGCTCCCTTTCTTCACTGACTTCTCTTCCACCTTTCCACAGCTCCTTTCCACATACTTGCAAATACGGGTGTATTGAAGTGTTGTTGCTTTATTTTGTTCTTTGTCTCTTCCCTAGTATGGCCTTTTGCCAATAAAAAGCCTTTGGTAAATGTTTATGTGAGACATGCCTGTTATAAAACATCTTCTGGTGGCTGTCATATCCCTGGAGGCGTATGTGGACAGTGATGATGTGCTGCTGTGATTTCAGCCGGGGCTGGCACTGCTCAGTTTTGAACTGGACACCCAATAGTGTGCTGTCTGAATCTTGTCATCTTTGTCTTGAGACAATAGGTATCTAAAGTGATTTAACAAGTATTGGTTGTTGGATGTTTCAGATGCTCGTGTAAAATATAGGGAGAGGGTGATAGATTATTTGTCAAACCAGAAACTTGATGAGTTGAGAGCACAGAAAACATGATTCATCTCTCAGTTAATGTCATTATTCTAAGCCTAGAAAAACACCCAAGGAGTGGCTGTAGCTTTAAGTGATCTCAGCTCAGAGGTGGTTTTGATCACTGGGAGATGTGCCAGTTCTCAGGACTTCTGGAGAGCTTTGGTACCATTTTGACATTGTGATGAGTGTACATAAGAAGGCCTAATAAGACTGTCAGTAGGGTATCAAATATATGTGTACATATATGTAAACATACAAAAAAGACTTAAAGCTTTTCTTGTGACTGATCAGTCTTTACTGTGTCTCAGGAGAACAGTGTCACTCCTGGTGTGTTTTCTCTGCTTTTTACTGTCAGTGCCCCAGTTTTACCATAAAGAGGTGGGTTTAGAGAAAATCCACTGATGTCTATATTCAGATGATCACATTTATGCATGCTTCCTGTTAGCAGATGGTTGAGATAAGCAAAAGCGTGTTCCAGATTTTAAGCTGGAAGGAGCAATCTTCATTGCCTTTCAGCATTGCAATGGCAGCATGGAACATGACAGCAGCCTCTTATGCAGTTTGTGGTTTGGGTTTTTTCCTCTTCAGTCAAATTGACAACTACAATACTGTGACAAGCAACTTCCTGTAACTCTTCACGTGAAGTTAAAGGAAAGCTCAATTTGTGTATTTACTTTAGTAACAACAACAACAGATCTGATAACCAAGCTGTGTGGTTTTATTCGGTTCCTAGAATACAAGTCCCTATTTTGTGAGGCTCCCAAATATGGTCTTTGTAACATCTGTGTCATGAACATGAAGATGTTTAAGAAACAAAGATGTGATGTAAGTTTAATACTGATTTGCATAGAGCTTAAGAAGAATTAAACACCCATTTCCTCCAAAACTGCTTGCAGATAGTTGGAAGAAATGCCACAATAGCTGTGAACAGACTCTCTGAAGCCTTCTAAGTGGGTAATGGAGAAGTTAATACTGAGAGCCACACAGTCAAATAAGCTGTAAATAGTTAAAAGCTGTCTTCATCTCCTGATAAAAGAGTCACCAAAGCTCAGCTGGGTTGACAGCCTTGTTATGCTGAGCTACTGGAAGAAATTGAAGCTGTCCTGGTGTATGTTAGAGAGCCGTCTTGTTGCTTTCCTCACTGACAGTTGTGGGCTTGGGTGCTGAGCTCATTTCCTTCTATTTAGGTGAGCATCATGGAGTGTATGTGAGTTGTAGTCTCTGCTTTGAACAGAATTGGTGAGTTTCACCTAGGAAGAAAGAATGTATGGAGTTCATCCAAACCTGAGAGGGATGCAGGAAGCCAGTGGGGACAAAATGGTCTCACCTCTGGGGTCTGGCCACCTCACTAGATTCAGGATTTGCATTAATTTCCCTAGTTCATCTCAGAAATGCAGTAGTAATTCAGAGCCCCCATCTAATTCTGAGGAATTAATTCCCCTTCTTACTCCGATGCAGGGACCTTCAAATGCCATCTTGACGCAGACTATGAGCCATGATTTTTTTCCGAAGAGATAAAATTCAGTGCTGGTCACATGCAGGATTGCTCTTATGAGTTTGTCTCACCTGTAAGCCTCATCAGCAGTATATTGCATTTATGCTTCTGTAATGAA
The DNA here is from genome assembly GCA_032466535.1 of Forpus xanthops. NCBI lineage: Eukaryota > Metazoa > Chordata > Aves > Psittaciformes > Psittacidae > Forpus > Forpus xanthops. Next base: position 20,336 of record JASSUY010055426.1, read on the forward strand.
TTAAGCTGGTTCATACAGACCAGCCCCCTGACTCTTCTGTTGTTATTGTTTTTCTGGCCTTTTTTGTGCTTTTCTCTTTGCTGATGTTAAGTGCCCTCCACAGCATATAGCTCCAGAAGCATTGTGTCTACACAAAGGCCACCCTGGAGAATAAGATGAAACAATTCTGTGTGGGCATCTACATAGGAGGAATCTTTAAAGGAGTGATATGAAGAGCATCTCTTGAGACTTAACTCTTCTGATCAGCTGGACAAACATGTGGCCAGTTAATCTTTGTGGCCCACTGGTGAGTTCAGCTTCTTTCAGAAGTTTCTGACTGAATGCAATGAAGAATCCTTCAAAGAAGCATTAGATGTATTGTACGTAGTGTGTTTGCTGTTGATGTGTGGGTAAAACATGATGGTACAACAAAGTGTAATACTGCTTCAGATGAGAAGCTCTTTGCAGTTGGAGCATGCCTTCTGTTTATAGGAACCTGATGGCCTGGTAAAGGCCAGTTACTCTCTGGGATGCCAGCCAACATCATTCTTGGATTTACGTTGCTTTAGCAGGCTTGTCTGTCAGGGCTGGTGCTTCCCTTCAAAAAGGTTAATTTTGTCTCACTTTCTGAACACAAGGGACTAAAACTTGGCTGCTTTGTTCTTTTGTTTCCCCTCTTTTGCCCATGTTAATGTAATTTGACAGCCTAGCGAATAGGATTTGTCAAATACTGTAACCTTAAGCAACACAGATATTGAAAACTGTGCTTTAAATTTATCTAATCCAGATGTGAGAACCAATAAAACGCTCAGATGAAACAAAATGTCAGGCTCTGTGGGGAGGGAGAGGGAGAAATACTATTTGCCACTTCTTTTTCCACATAGCATAAAGTGCAGAGCAGGTTTCAATCAGTTATATTAGTCTCCAAGAGTAGAAGTAGTTTTTGTCGTTTCAGTGCTGGTAGGTAATAGTAGCTATAATTGATATCAAAATATTGGATCTCACAAGACTTGTTTTGGACAGCAAAAAGGTGAATCTTGGTAGGTATTTATGAGAAGTTGTTGAGGCAGTCTTCAGCTCAGAATGGTAAAGTCTGATAATGCAAATCCTGTAGTATCATGTAGGAAATGCTTTGGCTACCTCTCTCCTATCAACACAAGGCACATTTCTCTCGTTAAGTAATGCTAACAAAAAAGCCACCAATTTAATGACTTTTAGGTCTGTAGGAGTTACCCAGTTGGAATAAATCAAAGAACTCCTAAAGAGTGGGGGAATAAAACTATAAAGCTTGTCAGCTATTGCTGCACATGTGCTGAATAAGGGAACTACATTCTATTTGGGGATTTCCCTTGTTCTACAAAATACCTTCTCAAATTATGTGCATAAACCAAGTTCTGTTCCTGCAATATTTGTTCTCCTGTATGTAAAAGGAGCCTGAAAGATGTATAATAATTATCTTAAACTAATTCTCAGCTAAATCTCTTCATTCCCTCTGGTGGCATTTCTTTGGCAGAAGGGAAGAAATAGTGAGTAATGCTAGGCAATAGTTGTCAAATAGTTCATTCTGCAAAACTGCAGTTTAATTTTAGCTACGAATGGGTATTCATCAAATTCAGGCCTAATAAGTATGATTAAAATCTGGAAAGTTTAGAACATTTTCATTTTAGATTTAAAAGGCAAAGATTTTGATGCCAATGTGAATTGCATTTAAAATTTGCCTGCATTTAATATAAAAGCTGAAGAAGCTTTCAATCAAAACAAAACAGTTTTGGCTTTAAACTGACAGAGGGCAGATTTACATCTGATTTTAGGAAGAAATCCTTTGCTATGATGTTAATAAGGTGCTGGCACAGCGTGCCCAGAGAAGCTGTGGCTGCCCCATCCCTGGCAGTGTTCAGGGCCAGGTTGGACTGGGCTTGGGGCAAGCTGCTCTAGTGGAAGGTGTCCTTGCCCATGGCAGGGAGTTGGAACTGGATGAGCTTTAAGATCCTTTCCAACCCAAGCCAATGTGGGATTTTGTATTTTTAAATAGAAAGCTGGAGGTGGGATGCACAGCTCCGTAAGAAAATGCTGGTGTTGAGAACAGAAACTTGTTTTGTCTATGGTATGTCTATTGTTGTGGTATGATAAATAAAATTAGGCTACTCTTTGACTTATTTCCATTCTCTATCATATGAATTAGGTGTCCAGGGATAGGTTAGAAATTAAGCTATATTTAAAGCATCACCCTGAATTCCACTCTCAGAAAAAACACTTTGCATATTTGAATGAGGTCAGACCTGAATCGAGGCCATCTGTGGTTTTGATGACCCAAAAACCAAAGCATGTGTGATAAGATTGTGCAAACCCAACCTAACCACTGGCTTTGTGGGTCTGTAAATGATGATTTGCTGAAGTCAAAAGCTGTAGAAAAAAAACCTCAGAGGTTTACTGGAAAAAAAGAAATATGAGAAAATACACATTGGAGGTTTTCTTACTGCTAAGACAATGAATTAGAACAACTAAGGGATGTATCCCCTCATATTATTGCAATCAATCAGATTAACTGCTCATGTTAGAGCCTCGTATTTTATCTACTGAGTTACATGCAGTTAATGCACTAAGAGACTGGGATACAGCAAGCCTCAGTGATGTTATGCAGTATTTCAATGACTTTATGCCTTGTCATAGTACAGAATTACTCTGTAAGATAGGTGGCTGCTAATTCTTACATCTGAAGAGAGAAGGTTTTATGTTTACATGTTTGCCAGGTTATGATGTTCAAAGAGCTTCCTCAGGAAGACGTAAAAGCAAAGCTTTTATCAAAGACGGTTATAGAATCATTGACTGGTTTGGGTTGGTAGAGACCTTAAAGCTCATCTAGTTCTGACTTCCTGCCAAAGGCAGGACAACTTCTACTAGACCAGGTGCTCCAAGCTCCATCCAAACTGGTCCTGAACACTGCCAGGGATGGAGCATTGCTGGAGTGCAAATTTGGGGCAAAGTCTGTAGTTTCTGATGAAGTCTCCAGGTATCCCAACCTTTCCAGGCCATGCTAGGGTGCATTTTATGTACAGCCAGAGTAGTTCAGGCTCCTAAACAGCAGCACTCTAATATTTACAACAAGGTAGAAAGGTGCTGTGGAAAGGTGAAGTCAGCGAGAAAAGGGAGCCTAGGTGGAAGGAGATTAGCATTTAGTAACATAGAATGGCAAGGCTTGGGAAATGGGAAGAGGATTTAGGGAAAGTCAGTGAGGGCAGTTTAGATGAAGGACACTCAGTTTGCACAAATGCAATGGGTTTGGAATCTGGGAAGCCACTGAAGACTCCGAAACTATGGCAAAGTGAGGTTGAAAATGGAGGGAGAAGACAGGCAAAGTCCAGCCATGTTTGGAGGAGGGGAACCTCAGAAGCCCAAGCAGCATGATGTAAAGACTTAGTGGCTTGCTTCTATGTCAAGAAATATATTGCTACTAAAAGAGCAACATCTGAGCAGATAAAATTTCATAGCCATGGGTATTTTCTCTTCTGGAAAAGGAAGATACCGCAGCTGTACTTGAGAGAGTGAATACTCCCTAAGTTATTCAGACCATAGTTTTACATATGCAATCACAGAGGTGTTTTTCCATCAGTCACAGCTAATTCAGATGGAGACAACACTGCTGGAAGATGCTAGTGAAGGCAGATCCACTTGAAATACTTCCCTGTTTTTTAAACAATGCAGTATCTGTCTACATCCTGGCTCTCTGAAACCTCAGTATAACTAAGTACAAAGGTCTAAGTAGTAAAAGTGTGATTTAAAAGACTGTCCCATTCAGCTGATCATATGATCCAGCCTCTTGGGTTCATTTGATTCATTCATTAGCTGTGTAATCCATTCGTTTCTGCTGTGGTTCCATAAATCACATGCTTGCCAGAGTGGAGAGAGTTATTTGAAAGAATGGAAGAGCCATTAAATAGAAATGAGAGTATGTGTAAAATGCTCATCCTGCATAGCTGGGGGGAATGAACACTGGACTTGGTACAGCGCAGAGCAGAAACCCCAGCAAAACCTCAGCCACTTCCCCTCTTTCTTCTTAATGCAATAAACATGGTACAAGGCTATTCCCAGGAGGGACATGCTGCAGCTTCCACAAGTGGGGATGGCTTTCTTCTGTCATGCTCAGCCATGGCTTTGTATGTTTTTCATCCAAATTACAACATGGTTTGAATCTAAACAGACATTAGTTCTGTACGCCAAGCATATCAAATACATGTTGCAAGGATAACAGGATGACGGAAAGTAACGTGGCTCCCAAAGTGGCCATGGGATAGTGCAGGGAAGAGGAGGGGGAATTGGAGGGAAGGGCTGAAGAGGGAATGGACCCCCTAAAGCAAGGCAACTAATGGAAAAAGCAGTTAATGAATAGAGGTATTGTATTCAATGTGGTGAAAGAGATTCCTCAGGGAAAGGTTAGGTTCCAGGATAAATGAAATCTCCCTTCAAATGGTGTTCTTCCCTATCCAGACACAGGCATGACCATCACCTATTAGGAAACAGAATTGATTCTGTTCTAACGTAGATGATTCTACAAGTGTCTTATTTTTGCCTTGATTGGAAGGGCTGTGTCATGAGGAGATTCTGCCTTTCTGGGAGATATTTTCTTCTAGGATCATTCAAATACCTCCTCCAGGTTTTAATTCCATCTTTTTATTCTTGCTGTTGATGGAAGGTAGAGACTTTTTCCACAGTTACAGCAAAATACCTAGCGAACAGAATCAACATTGTCTGAATCTCCGTATCTTGATGTTTCTCTACCTTTTGGGGGTACCAGATAACTTCTGGAAAGGGTGTGTGTGAAGTGCTAGCTTTGGGAGCCTTAGGATTCCTTGTCCAGTGTGAGCTCACAAGTTAGTATGGAAGCATTCACAAGCCATGTAGATGAGGCCCTCAGTGATATGGTTTAGTGGTGGTCTTGGCAGTCCTGAGGTAGTGGTTGGAAATGATGACCTAAAGGTCTTTTCCAACCTGATTGATTCTATGATTCTACAAGGGATAAATAAATGTTTAAGAAGGCTGTCGCAAAGAGTTCATGGGACTGAGGAGGGAAGAAACAGATGGAATGCCTCTTCCAATTGGTTCCAAGGGTGGAAGGCTGTACGATGTCACGATGTCATTCTTGTGACATTGTGGCCTCTGTTTCTTTAACAGCTGTGTTTGGGTTTTGTTTTTTTGTTTTTTTTTTTTTTTTCTTGTTTAAGAGATTGCTGTTACAATTACAGAGACAAATAATCAGAAAGAGAACTTCATTTTTCATAGAATCCCAGACTGGTTTGGGTTGGAAGGGACCTTAAAGCTCATCCAGTTCCAACCCCCTGCCATGGGCAGGGGCACCTTTCACTAGAGAAGGTTGATCTGAGCCCTGTCCAATCTGACCTTGAACACTGCAGGGATGGGGCAGCCACAGCTTCTCTGGGCACCCTGTGCCAGTGCCTCAGCACCCTCATAGGGAGCAGCTTCTGCCTAAGAGCTCATCTCAATCTCCCCTCTGTCAGTTTAAAGCCATTCCCCTGTCCTGTCCCTACAGGCCCCTGTAAACAGTCCCTCTCCAGCTTTCTTGTAGGACCCATTAAGGTCTTTCAGTACAAAAGAAGTTGAGTTTAGCTCCTGTCATGGTGGGAAGTTTTAAAAACCATAGAGTATAGTCTAAAAATGGAGAAATGTTGATTCCTCAAGCTTAGAATAATATCCCAGATTTGTTTTGCATTGGTGTTTACATTGTCAGCACTCTGGAATCTCATGCAAATGCTGGGTGAGATGCACTCACAGCTTATGGACTGCTTCAGGTTATTCAAACACTGGCTAGTTATCAAGTACCTAGATATGGTTGACTACTTATTAGGTCATAGGTATTAAACCAGAATTGTCTGTAATTGTCACTGTTATAGTGATATGGAAAGGCTGTGATGCATGCTGTTAGAAAGCTCTGCTGAGCTTCTTGGGAAAAGACAGATTCCAGCAGTATGCATGCAAGGAAAGAGGCACAGAAAAGCCCTTCGCAGAGTGTGAGTGAGACTGCAAAGGAAACAAACTATGTGTGGTAGGTGTAGAAATGGCTTAGAAACGTAAAAATCTGAAACATGTGCTCTTCAGTGTAGTCTCACTCTACAGCTGCTCCTTCTCTAGCTAGGCATGCAACAGCGTCATTGCAGCCCTGCCTAAGGACTTGGCATTGCTCGGTCTGTCAAGACCAACAACAATACAGTGCTGCTGAAACAGATGAAGCACGAGTTGAATGGTGCCAACACTTTATAAAGTTACAGAGTTTTTACTCAACTGGAAGGGTCCTGAACTGAACTGCTTTATGTTCAGTTCTTTTTACAAATCTGTGCCTCTTGCTTCTAGTTTGTGAGAAACATATTTCGCTCCTACTCTGGCTTTTGAGAGATGATGCGCATTCTCAGGCTTTGGTGTACTCTATTTTGACAGTTGCTTCAAAGCTTAAGTGGATTGGGCTCCAGAGGCTTGTAGATTCAGACTACAGTTTCAGATGGATGAGGAGTAGGGAGGGAAGTCAAGTATCACAGTCTCCGAACACTGGGAGGCAAAAGGGTCTTAGGCAGCAGAGTCAATTGGATGATGTCATCTGAGTGCTAGAAGCAGAATTACAGTTGGGATTAAGTTGCTTCTTCCCAAAACTTCTCTCCCTGAAGCTCCTTCAGTTTGTTTTATAGAGCAGTGGAAATGGTCTAAACTCAAGACACTGACTCTTCTCCTGGGACCACAGGTGAAATGTTTTGTTTCCAATCTGGAAAACAGGTCAAACACTTCCCCTCCTCAGTGGTGTAGGAATTAGCTTTCATATATGAAGTATTTCAATGTGCTGTCATTATTCATGGGTCAGAATGGATTTTAAGCATAGATGTTTTTCTCTGTGGCTCAGAAAAGACCACATCTACCACACTGCTCTCAGCTTTGTGCATTGGAATTGCCAGAAAGAAGCAAACAAATTGGCATGAGCTCAGAGGAGAGCAACCCAAACAGCTCAGGCACTGGCTGGAGGGGTTACATTAATCACACCAGATGAAAAGAGATAAATCTATGTAGTTTGGTGAAAGTTGTTCCCCTGGAGTTAATCACGCCATAGGATTTGGAAGATGTAAATGTTGAAGGATTTGCTTAGTGTGCTCCAGAGAGGTAGTTGGCATGGAAAAGAGGAAGCAAAAAGGAACTCCAAGTTGAATACCAAGGGAAAAGAATTTCCTGACAGTGGATCTGCTGCTCCATCAAGCAGACTGGCAGGGAGTGCTGAAAGCTCCAGTGTTTGAAAAGCAAAAGTCTCCTGGATGAGGGAGAAGTCCTGAACTGTGATAAGGATGAAATCAAGTGAGTCTTGTCTGCTTCAGTTGCTGTCATTTGAGAGGCTTAGCTACCATTATTGATGCAACAGTGATGCCCAGGAGTTCAAAGTGGAGGTGCATGCTGCAAATAAACACAAACAAGCTTTCCCTATCTGTTCGAAAACCTGCAGAGATCTAGACTGACTCAGGACTTAGCACTGAAGGGCTCCAGCCAGCACTCCTATGAATATTCACCCTTTCCTGTTCCTATCCCAGCAGAGGCACAAGGGAAGCCTGATGGCAAGACCCATGTGTCTAGCACAGCAGAACTGGCCTTGGAGTATCTGAGAGGGCAAACAGATCCTACCTACTCATCCTCCATGCACAGACTGCAGTACCCTGCACCTTTTCAGTTCACAAACACAAAAATAGTGTCCTAGGCTTCCAAGGTCCTCCTGATCTATAGTTGTAAGAGCAATTATCAAAAGGTTCAGAGAACACCTAGGAAGGAAAACTGAAGAATAATTACTTGAACTTCCCAGTTACTTATGAACATCTTTCCCCCTTCTTAAATATTTATGTATTTCTCAGATTCCAGGTGTTCCTCTGCTGCAGTATACACTAGAGTTGACCTGAATATTTGAGGAAGGATAGCTGTGGTGCCCTGGAATTCCTTGCGGGCAGATTTATCCTGGTAGTCCTAGCAGGGAGTATTAACCCATGTTTAGTGCTGTGCTACTGCAATTATTGTGCTTATAGTGATTAGGCTAACTTGTTTAGACTTATCAGAAGCATCTCTGCAATGCTCAGCACTCAGCTAAGCAGTGTTTTTAGGCCACAGCATCAGCAAAAATCAGTATTTCTGCCAGTTAAATAAGACAAAGACCTAAAATCAAACCTCTCTCATTGTGCACTTTATTTAGATCAGGCAAATCCCAACTCTGTTGTATAGAGTTAAGGATGCAATCAACCTTGATTGTGGCTTTTAACTTGCCAGGCACTGGGACTGAGCAGAGAACTGGATCGAATGTCCTTTATAAACACAGCAGTACATTCGAAACCGCATGTGAGAATTTGTAGCTCTGAACCCTTAATCATACTGCATGAGAATTACCCAAGTATCTGCTTAGCTAGGAGCCTGTAAAACACCTGAAGCTAGGACTTCAATGCAAAATCCTGTATCCTTTTTACATTTGTGACTGTAAGCATACATGAGATCTTATAAATAGTGCTTCTGCCAAGCTTCTTACTTATGCTGAGGGAACTGTGGAGGATTTTACTCCTAACCTCCACTACATCAATAGTCCAGGAGTGGAAGTCAGAGAATCGTTTAATGGTTAGAGTTAGAAGGACCTTAGAGCTAATCCACTTCCAGCCCCCTGCCACGGGCAGGGATACCTTCCACGAGAGCAGGGTGCTCCAAGCCCCGTCCAACCTGGCCTTGAGCACTGCAGGGATGGGGCAGCCACAGCTTCTCTGGGCACCCTGCGACAGCACCTCAGCACCCTCACAGGGAACAGCTTCTGCCTAAGAGCTCATCTCAGTCTCCCCTCTGGGAGGTTAAAGCCATTCCCCTTGTCCTGTCCCTACAGGCCCTTGTTCAAAGTCCCTCTCCAGGTTTCTTGTAGCCCTTTAAGGCACTGAAAGACTGTTACAAGGTCTCTCTGGAGCCTTCTCTTCTCCAGCCTGAACAAGCCCTTCTCTCTCAGCCTGTCCAGTTCCATTCCCTTCCCCATCCGCATTTCATTGCTTATCTACAGCTTTCTCCTATCTCAAGTCTCAGTCACAGCAGAATAACTCTTAACTTCTTGGTCCATGATTTGTATTCAGCAGTACATTGTATTCAGTGCCTGAAGTTTTAGGGCATCTCAGATGGAGGGTTTACAACGGGAGCTAAAATCCAGAGAGATGCTGCTGTGGAATTTCAACCTTTTCACATTATCTGGTTTTTAGGATGCTTCTGTTTTGGGATATTAACTTTGAGATAAGTGAGTTTTAGAAACCCATCCAACAGAATGAAAACAGTGCAAGTTTAGCGTTGCTGAAACTCTAAAAATTCCCTACTGTTCCTGTGCTGGGCACAAACAGGCAGTTTTTATCAGGATGTGTGCTGCCAGGCAGTTAATACTGTTGTCAGTATTCTGGTTCATTAACTAACTAAAAATGTACAAAGCTATTTGGTGATGCTGAATCCTTTGCTTCTGACTCACTACTTACAAGGAGAAAGCCTACGCAAATTAAAAAGACCCTATGCAAACTAAAGCCAAGGCAACAATTCTATTCCCAGGATCAGTTTGGGAAGTGAGAGCAGAGTAGCTGATTTGGCCAGGCTGTTGTAGCTTTCCTTATCCGCTCCCTGCCGTCTGGACCTCAGGAGCCGCTCTCTGCATCCCGTCACTAACACTGTTCCAAAGAGAAATGCTGCGATAGTAAGTAGTAACTTGGCTGTCCCATTCATTAGATATATTGTGACTTAATGATAACATTAATTGAATTGGCTGAATAAGTGCTCTTTGGGCAGGATGCCAGTCTTTCTGGGAGCCTGTGTAACAGACGTGCTTCTAGGGGAAGCGGAGGAGATATGAGTCCCTTTTACAGTAGGCACCGATTTGGTGTCTGTTCCCATCATCTTACGTCTCTCAAGCAATATTATGGCTGGCTGTAGTCTGATGCCCGTGAGAGCTGTTGGGGTTTATTTTGTTCACAGTGATGATGATTGGAATTAGCACTCCACAGATGGTTTTCCCTGCCCTGGTGGCATGTTCACCACCAACCATGCTCGCTCTTCTTGTTGGCTCCTGATCACTGATTGTTCCTGCCCTTGTCTCAGACAGGTCGGCAGCACTCTACCTCTTTACCTTCAGCTCTCCTTAGGTCTCTGGCATAAAAGAAATCAGAAGGCAGGAAAGCTTTTTTTGTCATCTTTCAGGGATTTCTCGCAGCAGATTTGGCATTCTTCCTTTCCCTTTACTACTTCTGTGTGTTGTTCCATGCTCCTCCACAGAACCTGTGCTGGGGAGTGCTGTACCCGTTGGGATTCAGGGCTCAGCCTTCCTCTGAGCCTCCTACCACCTCAGGAAAGGCAGGATAAACTGCAAGAGTTACTGATATTGTCATCATTAAAGCTAAAGGGATAACTCTGATCCATACAAATGCACAGTATATGTACGCTAAGTTCTTCTATTACTTAATGATTATTTTTATGCAAGGGCAGCTATATGTAATAGGAGTGATTTCAATTACTTACTGCTTCTATTGCTTAGATGTTCCTTGGCTTTAAATAAAAACTTAATATAAAGGCAACAAGTGTGTGTACGTAGCTAGAGACACAAGGGCAGTCTTATTAGGTATTTGTTGTGTCCTGAATGTATTACTTTTTCCCTCCTTTTTTCCCCCTTCTGTCAAACTTCAAGCTTCAGCAAGCTGCTCCTAACTACTAACATATGTCTGGGGGTGGGGAAAGAGGTGCAGGAAAGAATACTCCAAGGAGTACAGTAGCAGTTCTGCATTCAGTAAGTTAGCCATTAGCTCCTTCAGTTGTAACGCAAAAAGTAGTATGAATGGTCTGTAGAGGAGCTGTAAATCTGAGCAAGCAATTGCACTGTGCTTGCACAGTGATCACATAGCAGATCATAACTGCAGTTTACCTACTGCTTGCATTATGGGAATCTCAAAGCACTTAGTGCTTTGAAGCAGTGAGATGTTTATTGCCTCTACAAATGAAACTATGAAGAATCAGGCAAAGCTGGGTCTCGAATTTCTTGATTCAGAACAGACAGTTACTGTTTTCAGTGGGAGATGCTGCATAGAAGGAGTTTTGAAAGTTCAGCAAGTAGTGATGGAGTGGGAGATGAAACTTGAAATGCCTAAGGACCATGAAATTGTGGTTTAATTCACAGAATCACAGGGTGGCTTGGATTGGAAGGGAGCTAAAAGCTCATCCAGTTCCAAGCCTCTGCCATGGGCAGGAACACCTTCCACTAGACCAGGTTGCTCTGAGCCCCCTCCAGCCTGGCCTTGGACACTGCCAGCTGTTGAACTGCTATCTTCTGAGTATTTTTTGGGAAGGCAGGTACCTGTAGGATAAAAAGCACTAATAGTTGTCTTTTAAATCAATTTACTTTAATGAATGGTATGTGTGTGGTCAGTATCTCCATTAATTTTTGGTCTCATCTTATATTTGACTTGCCCATAAAACCTCTACGGCTGTTGTTGGGAGTGAGCAAGAGAAACAGTGGCTATGAGGAGTAGATCTTCCACATAACTGCAATCACATTTGAGGTCCACTTGCACTGCAGCTTTTAGCTTTGTGCTTCTGTGCATTCCTCCATCGTTATCACCTGTGCTTCACAGTGTGCAGGAGCTGGGCTGGGCTGAGGCTTTGCTTCAAGTCTTGTCTTGAACACACGCTCTGTCTTTATTCTTTTTATTTTCTTTCTTCTTTTCTCTTTGTTTGTTCAGACTGAAAACTGTGGATGCAAACCTCAGAGCACAAACCTTTAGAGCTATGCCAGTTGTTTCTGGAAGCCGATTATTGTGTGTTAGTAAATGAACCAAGTAGAAAGAATGTTAAATATAGCAGACTTGCAGCAACAAGCCTCCTGTCAAAAAGAAAAACACTAACCTCTCCCTGACTGATGAGATAACAGCAATTACAGCCACCAGCTGGTAGGAAGGTGAGAAACAGACTAAAGCAGGAACTGTAGTAGAGTTGTAAGCACTACTCAAGGAGCTGCTTCATGTAGAAGAAAGCTTCTGAAAAGCAGAGCCCGAGACAGTTTCCCATACCACACACACAGTGTGTGCTGCTGGTAGTGTCGGGAAAAGCTCTGTCCTATCCTGTCCATCTCTCTTGCCCCTCCAGAGCTGGTAAATGCTGAAGTGAGACAGGAATTTGAACGCTGACTCAGAGGCATCAGCATGTATTCTGTCCTGGTTGGTTTGATTCCTGCTTTTCCAGCTCTAGCGAGATTTCTACAAATGAAGTTTCAGGTTCTCAAATGCATCCATTTGCCCAGAGGGGAATAATGAAATCCAGAACATAGCAACTCAAAACATTCCTGATCTCAAAGCGATCCCCTGAGTCACTCAGTTGAAGGGATAGGATTGAAGAGTGAGCTCAGTTCAAAACAAACCTGGAGTTCATTATCAATTTGGGCTGATTTAATCATACAACCCTTTTATTATTCCTTTCTGGGACTCCCTGAGGTGAAAGTTGTCGGATGTTTCAGTGTAGAGAGAAAGTCGCTCATGTCAGTGACATGCAGCACAGCCTATTCACACTGTCTGATAAACTCCAGCACTTCGCAGGCCAGAAAGGAAGCTCATGCTGAAAGTAGGGCATGGTCAGTTTGCCACGAGTCAGTGAGCTCCTTGTGCCTCACTGTATTTCCCCATAACATGGATGTGATAAGCTATTTTGATATGAAATACACGTGCTTCCCCTTTTCTTCCTGCATCTATAACATGCTACATAAAGTGATCACTGTTTAGAGCAGACACTGTGTGAAGGTAACAGATGCTGAGGTGGTATCAGCTGTCTACAAAATTCTCTCCTCTCCTAGGGTCTGGCCTTGTAAGAGTATAGCTGATAGTGAATTTATCTCAGGTATCACTGCCTGTGCTGCATAATTAATTGTAACTTTATATGGCAGGGAAAGAAACAGAGCAATACTGTGTCTGTGTTAATGGTAATAAATGGATCTGCTTACTAAGGATCTATGTCACAGTTCAGGAGTTTGTTTTAATCTTCCCACTGGTTTATCATTCCATCCAGACTTTTCCATTAATTAATTATGTGGTAATTAATCCTTGTTGCTGTTCATCTATCTGTTCCATCTGAGTAAATTTGTCTTACCTAGGTGACTAAGAACAAAGGCATTTATGAGTTCCGGGCTGAGCAGAAAGTGACCCCAACTAAACTACACTTTTAATCCTCTGGGTATCAGTCACTTTGGCTACTCTGAAGTACATATACCTCTGTTTAGCAATAACATGTGTGTGGTAGTAATAGTAGTACGTGTAGCTCCATTTAGGAATGATATGTACGTAGTAGTCATAGTAGTACATATATCTGTGTTTAGCAGTAATATGTCTATAGCAGTTGTAGTAGTACAGATACCCTTGTTTGGCAATAATATGTACGTAGTCATAGTAGATATAGCTCTGTTTAGCAATAATATATATATATAGTAGTAGTACATATACCTCTGTTTAGCTGTAGGATGTCTTTACCTTTACACATGTGCTGTGAATTTCTTTTCAGTGTGTGCCTTACACAGCTGATAGTGTCAGCAAGAAGTGGGCACTGTGGATGTGGCATGCTAGTGACAGCATGGAGGTAGGACTTCCTCCATGGGCTCATCCTCCATATAGACTGGGGACAAGGGGACAAAGCTCATGTTCCTCCTGGCAGTGGGTGTTCTTCTCGGACAAGAGTCTGTGCCAGATCCCCATGCAGGTTGTGAGTTGTGGTCTAATGATAGTCTGGTTCTTGCACATGAGCAAATGGCATACCTGCTATGTGGGAGCTTTGTCCCTGAACTGTGGGCCTATGAATTTGGAGACTGGGAGCTGTCATGATGCTGGGATTATGTTGGCTATTGAAAATGTGGTCTCTTTGCTAAGACCTCTCCCTCTGTGGATAGTGGATGTCATTTCTATGCACTCTGTGCTCTTCTTCAGTGGGGACAGCAGTTAAAATACAACACCTTTGCTTACAAGCTACGAAACTGTGCATGTTTTGCAGTTGTAACCTGAGAATGTCATTTAATCTTGACACTCTTCAGCTGCACAGTAACCACAAAGGCTCAAGTGAGTCTTATTTTCAATACAGAGGGGAGGTGTATGTGTTATTCATGATGCAGAATGTAATGCAGTAGGCAGGTATTTCTGTTTTCATTCAGGTCGTTATTAGCCTCTTAGAAAACCTAGCAAGTAATAGGTTGGGTTTTCCCCCCATCTGCTGATTACACTTTATCCTCTTTCCTCATACCCTTCTTATCTATCCCTAATTCTCTATAGAAATGCTTCACTGAACATGTCAGATGTTTAGTATTCTGGTGTTCTCTGCATGGGCTCTGGCATTTTACGCAGTTGCTTTAGAAGACCTATACATTGATTTATTGAATATGAATAATCTGATCTTAAATCTTTATTTATCAAAACTGAAGACCCTGGAATTGTAAAGAAAAGTTGGTTAAAATTTGAGCATAGATCAAAAATAGCTTCTGAGGATATCTTGAGTTGTGATTGTTCCTTGTGCAAATGCTGCATAGTCAAACTCTGATCTGATTTAAAGCCCTGGCAAGCCTTTGATGTCAGTGAGGTTATGCAAGGCTGGCTTTGCAAGCCTCTCACCATTTCCTCCTACGAATACAACCCAGACTCTCAGTCTCGTCAAGATGAGCAAATGGTTTGCTGGGCAATTCACTTGGTTTCACCAAGGTTTTCCCAAGCTGGGATGTGTAAGTAAGGTAGAAATGAATATAGGCCCTCAGAAGCAAGTCTGATGTACTAAACAGACAATAGCCTAGGAGGGAGGCTGAATGCATGAAGGGTGGGTATATATCTATACTTCCTGTTTTTCTGTTTAAGGTAAGGGGTTTCTCTCAGTTTTGAAAGGAAATTGCAAGCTTAACTCATCCTTATTTTATCTTGCCCATTACCACGTACCCATTACCAAGCTGCACATTATTACTATTACTTTAAGGTAAGAGATGTGGAGGCTGCTAAAGCTTTAATAAGCCCGTCTGCAGATGGTGATGTGTACTTCATAGCTCAGCTATTGCCTGTGCTTGTAGCAGAGCCTTTCATCTGGCAGAACAGTGCCTGAGCTTTAGTCTCTTTTTGCTCATGCTGACGTTGGTACCTAAATTGCATAAGTCAGTGGCATCACAGCATCCTGGTGTATGTAAGAGGAGAAACAGGTCTTTTATGTTCTTGTTTCATGTGAGAATCTTGTCTTCTCACCATTGCCACCTGGATAGTCCTGCTGTTGCTGTGGACTGTCTTCAATTCAGTGCAGTTAATAGGGCTACTTAAATATTCATGGTTCCATTTGGGTGAGTTTAGGCAGAATGTTTAATGGTCCAGTGTGCTGTGTTGCTACAGTAGAGGAGGGACCATGGGTAGTTTAGCTGCATATCATAGAATCATAAAATAGTTTGGGTTGGAAGGGACAACTGTTAAAAAGATGACCTATTATGCACTGTGAGCAGGACCAGCCCATCGTAAGCTTTCTATCAAATCCAAAAGTCACCTCCAGGCACTGTTTCTATATAGTAAGACACTGCATGTTCTATCTATCCGAGAGAGCTTTCAGTGTGAGATGAGCTCTGACAAGCAGCTCTGATGACCACAGAAGAAGAAATAATAGAGAAGGAAGATGGAGATCGCCTGAGGAGGGGAGGAGGGGGGCTGCATGCACAGAGAGGTGGAATTGTGCCTGCTCAGTTTGGCAAGGTAATTCAGCCTGCAGTTATCACTAGAAGTTGCTCCTGCCTTTTCCCTGCCTGTGCCCCTGGCAGTTCTATATCCCTTGACTTGTCAGTGCTTGTACTGATAAAGCATCTTCAGGATCATGAATCCAACTCCATCCTGGGCCACAGCTTCTCATAGGCAAAGGCAGGATTGCTGGAAAGAGCATAACAATTTGGGATTTGTTTGCTTTTGTACCTTCTGGACATGGCCTTTCCTGTAGGGCTCCCATGACTCTTTAATGTTCAGATAAGAGAGCCCAAGGCCCCAGGGGCTGCTGATCACACTGGCCTTATAGTAGGGGCTAACAGTAGTAGAGTGTGTATGTGGTTTGGCTGGTAAAAAGAAGTGGACCATGTGTTTAAGGAGCATATTTCCTCTCTCCCTCCTCTCAGTGTGTACAGATGTTATTTCAGAGAAGGCTCTACAACTACACTGGTTGGTAGAAATCGTAGGCTATGCCATATCCTAAAAGTCACCTCTAAGTCTCGTGCATCAGTATATGTCCACACTCTCATAACTCATGAGCGCTGTTCTTCTAGGTTCCACAGTGGGATTTATTTTCTGGGGCTTACTGGAAACATTATCTGAGAAAACTCAGAGCTAGTGACCCAGCTATGTTGTGATTCTCAGTCTGGTTTTTATTATGCTTGTGGTTTTCACTAGATTTGCTTCAGCTGTGATTTATTTTCATCTTCTCCTCTGGCATTTACTGTTTAAGCTTGTGTATTCCTTGCATTTTGTAGAGTGTTACTTCTTTTCAGTTCTCAGAGTTGTGGGATTGTTTTTAGGTGGCATCCAGGCTTTTGTCTTTCTCTTAAGGGCATGGCAACAGTTGTCCAACCAGATTCCAGGCTCGCTTCACATCTCCTGCTTGACTTGGAGTTCTTGAGTTTTTTTTCTGTTAACTTTGTTTTTCTGAACCTAAAAAAACACTTAAAATTGGATTTATTCTTCTAAAAGAAGGGTCTTCTGGCTTGAACAGTGTTTCATATACTCAACACGCTGATTTTGGCATTTAATTATTGAAAGCTAAAGAGAAATTGGGAGGGAGAATGCTGGGCTGGAGCAGCTCTGTTCTGGAGATGGGCTGAGAGAGCTGGGCTTGTTCAGCCTGGTTTAGGCCCCTTAAGGGAAGACCTTAGAGCAGCTTCCAGTGCCGAAAGGGGCTACAAGAAACCTGGAAGAGGGACTTTGGACAAGGCCCTGTAGGGGCAGGCCAAGGGGAATGGCTTTAAGCTGCTAGAGGGGAGATTGAGATGAGCTCTTAGGCAGAAGCTGTTCCCTGTGAGGGTGCTGAGGTGCTGGCACAGGGTGCCCTGAGAAGCTGTGGCTGCCCCATCCCTGGCAGTGTTCAAGGCCAGGTTGAACGGGGCTTGGAGGACCCTGCTCCAGTGGAAGGTGTCCCTGCCCATGGCAGGGGGTTGGAAGTGGGTTAGCATTAAGCTACCTTCCGCCCCCAAACCAGTCTGGGATTCTATGATTCTTTTTAGGCTGTTGGAAGGACTACCCAGGGTAAAGGCCAAAAAATCCAAATTATTTGGGCTGAAGTTCATGCTGTTCAACCTGGAGAAGTGAAGACTCTGTGGAGACCTCATAGCAGCCTTCCAGTATCTGAATGGTCCTACAGGGGTGCCAGAGAGGGACTCTTCATCAGGGACTGTAGTGATAGGACAAGGGGTAATGGGTTTAAACTTGAACAGGGGAAGTTTAGGGAGAAGGCACTGGAATGGGTTGCCCAGGGAAGCTGTGAATGCTCCATCTCTGGCAGTGTTCAAGGCCAGGTTGGACAGAGCCTTGGGTACCACAGTTTAGTAGGAGGTGTCCCTTCCCATGACGGGGGGTTGGAACTGGATGATCTTAAGGTCCTTTCCAACCCAAACTATTCTATGATTCTACCACTGCCTCATGATTGCCAAAGAACAATGGGTTGAGTCAGTTGTGCTAACAAAAAATGCTGCTTTTCCAGGGAGCTGAAATCCTGCTCTGAAGGTGACTTTTCCAAAGAAAATATGAAAACAAATCCTCAGTCCTGTCTTCTTCAGGACCTTCTGAGGGACTTTTTTGGTGAAAAAGAGTTGGAAAACTGTTAATTTTAGTTAGGACCTTTAGGAGCTTACTTAATATCATAAATGCCAGTTTGGTGGTGTTCAAAGGCATCCAAGAGGATCTTTAAATCTTTATTTAATTCATTATGTACAAGTTTGGGGGCAAGTTTTCAGCAGAGAGATTGTGGGGTGAAATAGAGATTGATGTTTTCTCTGTAGACTTTAGGTTATTCCATTCTCAGAGATAGATAAAATAATTGATTACAAAGAGCCCAGGATGTCACTCATTTGTTTCCTGTTCAGTGTTCCTGTCAGGGACTTTCATTTTTGCCAGCACCATGGGCTTTTCCAAGCTCTCAGTCTGTGAGCTCAGTGCTGTTGCCTCCAAGACCTGTGGTCCAACACTGAGCGTATTGTTTGGGCAGGAACTTCTCAGTTGATTACCATATGATTCACAGTCTTGCTGTGATACCAGCTCCTGGCATGTGTGTCCTGCTCCCACACCCACAGAGCTCGCATAAATCCTCTACTTTGCTTACATTTGTTTCTTTTGTAGTAAAAAGGGTGGCTGGAAACCTCAGCTGTGGAAAACAACTGTGGTCAACTCCAACAAGGTTTTCTGGCTTTCCTTCCTCTCTTCCTCTGTGCATGTGTATATACAGAGCATAGCCTTGACTTTCCCTCCTAAGCCAGGATCCAGTTACACTATATCCCTGCTCCCTTTTTCCTCAGCCATTAACACAAGCCTCATTATTAATACAAGTCTCTGGTCCTTCCTGCAGTCTCATCTAAAAAACTCATGCAAAAGATGCCATCCTTTCTGCCAGCACTTCAAACACAATCATGTTGGTGCTGTTGATGTTATGTTAGTGACTTAGTCTGACTGTTCATTTAAACAGCCCATGCTACTCTTTAATCCAGTTTAACAGTTTTATCCGCAGTCATTCCTGTGCAGCAGGGAAGGGTAGAGTCTCACAGAAATTAAACATGAAGCTTGTCTGCTGTGGTCTCTTATCCTGGGGCTTGAGTTTGTACCTATTGCCTGCTTGTCTCATAGGATCCTGCTTCTTATCTTCAGTGAGCCACCTAGCAGTCATATAGGGCAAATCTGAACTGAAGCTGTAGCCCTGGGGATGGTGCTGGTGCAACTGGGACAAGTCACCTGGCTGGAAACTGTGAGGCGCTTATTGGAGGTGCTCTGCATCCAGACAGTGTCACTTGTCAAAGATCCAAGGGGAGATTGACCTCTGTGTCTGATGGCTGCTTTTCAGCTGTCAAATGTAAAGGAACCAACCCAAACCATTGGTGAGCAGCAGGATGCTGCATCAGTAAGGAGCAGCATTCCCAGTATAGGCTAGAGCCTGCCTGGTACACCAGAGAGCTGACACCCATAAGGGGACAGGTTTAGACATCTGGTGGGGTGGTAGACTTCAGATAGGGCTTAAGTGTGAATGCCTATTGAAATGTTACAGGTTTAGTATTGCAATAGAAACTCTGTGCAATCATTTAAGCGATGTTACTGCTTGCAAGGCTCTGTCCCTAAGCAGAAGTGCAGAGAAGCTATGAATTTAAGCAGAAGAATGTGACTGGAAAACCACAAAAACTGCAAAGGAATTTAGGGTGTGAATAAGCCTTTTCCTCTGCTTCCCAACAGGCTTCAGCTTGATGCAATCCAATGAGCTAAATACAGCAAGTGCTTTTTTGGTAGGAGGTGTCCCCCGTCCCCCCCTGTTGTTTGTTAGCCACAATATTTAATTTTAGCCCTTTAATTTGCTATTATCAGACTGCCAGGTAGGCTTTTGTTTCCTTAAGAAACTTGAATAGAACCCCTGTGACCCTGGGGTTTACTTCTCAGAAGAGGTAGAGATATGACATGAAACTGTTTCACTTCTGGTTTCCTCCTTAGTAGTTCTGAACCATACAGCCCTGTATGGTTTAGTTGGTGAAAGACTATGGGATTACAAGATCTGGATTTCCACAAAGCAGAAGATACTCCAGTAAAGCTGATGTAACATTGTTTTAAGAGTGCTATCAAGTGGAATATAGTGCTCTGACATACTTCTGTGTGTGACATCTTGGGAAAGCAAAGGCTAAAAGCTATGCCTCCAACCTAAAGCAACAGGAAAGAAAGACTGGGATTCCTTGTGCCTAAAAGAGCAAGTTTTCATCAGGGCCTTAAAGCTCACCCAGTTCCAACTCCCTGCCACAGGCAGGGACACCTTCCACTAGACCAGGTTATTCAGGAAGTCAGTTTTGTAAATAGCTCTGATTTTTCATAATTGACATAGAACTGATCACTTTCTGCTATTGTATGGCAAGTGATCTTTAAGGTATGATTATTATTGAGCATTGTAAATGTAGAAATGACAGCAAGGGCTGCCTCCATGCAGGTCCCTCAAGCCTTGCTTCCAGCGGTATGAGCTACAGCTCATACCTTGGATCTTCTGTGGTTTTGTTGATTGGTTTTGTTGTTCTTCTTTGTAATCAGGTAGCTATCCAGACTTCATATATGTCAGGCTGAACTGGTTGCGATGATAGTCTGTAAAACAAATTAAGGATTAGAGGTGTTTCAGGCTAGTTTGTGTGCTCTGGTTTATGTGCCATCCCAAAATCACTCCACTTCCATAGCATGGGATGAGACAGGTAATGTTAAATAATAAAATTAACAAGGCATGTTTATTTAGAAAATAGCCTGTGCAGCAGCAATTGCATTCTCGTTGGTCAGGAGAATGTATGAATGTTGAAAAGAGATTAAAGAGGCAAGGGAATGAGCCAAGATGTTATGCTTTTAAAGAGAGCAGGGAGGGGAAATTCATCCGTTTCAGAGCCTGGCTGTGAGCCTGCCAACCCTTAGTCATGGCCTGGTGAAAGGGAGCAGAGAAGCTAAGCTGACCATTTACTTGCCTTTGATTTTTGGAAGGAGCTGGTTTGGAAATAAAACCAAACTCAGGCTCTTTACATGACAAAATAAGCTATTTTTTCTTTTGGCTCTTACTTGTGAAAGGATGGCTCTGCCTGCCACAAACTTGTATGTGATTGAGGTTTGCAGTGCCAGAGCTCCCCAAGGGATTGGAGTGGCAGGAGCCAACAGGGGTGATGTCATTAATGTTGGATGAAGTTGAAATTGCTCAGAACCAGGCAGAGAACGTGGAAAGCTGCAAGGAAAAGCATAACTTTGTTTTAAAGATGACAACTGAAGTCACAAACAAAGTAACATAGAGAATAAGTGCAATTTCAGTATGGATTGGTTCAGTGCAAGAAGCAATGGTGGAGCATGTGAGTGTAGCTCAGTCTGAATAGCTGTTGATACAGTCCAGTCAGGCAGTGGTGGGGAAAGGCCTTTTCCTTCTCTGAGAACTTAAATGGATCACGTGCTCCAACTGGAAGCTGTGCAGATTAATTACTCATTGCAGAGCTATGGTGAGCTCTCTGGAGCTTCTGCTCTCCAAGCACCCGCAGGAACCTGTTCTGTGGGACACCCTCTGACTCTTCCTGCATCCGCTGGTGGCCCTTCTTTGAGGATACTCATTTCCCTCTCCCTGTTTTGCCTGGCTCCCCTGGTGTTTAAATGAAACAAAGCCTTTGGTCAGAGAGAAGCTGTGCTACAGAAATGAGCCTTACTTGTAAAGAATATATTCTCCCATATTCAAAATGGAAATATATTATAAAAATAACCTTATTAATCCCCAGTTCCTAGGCATAGAAAGGTAGACATGGAGTAAAATGTCTCAAAGGCCCTAAACAAGAGACCCAACTGGGGGATATAAGAAGTCTAACGCCCTGTTCTGGTGTCTAACGACATCCTTTTGTAGTCTACCTTGTGACAGACCCAGCCTTTGCACTCATCTCTTGCTCAAGACTCGATGCTTCAAACAACGTGAGGCTTTGTCTGAAGCACAAAGTGAGGATGGCTGCTGCAGCTGAGTTTTTTAGTCTAACCACAACAGATTGGTTTCTTTTTTTGTTCCTTTTTTTGCCTCTCTACTGTCAAACACTGGCAATAAAGAGAATTTCCTATATGTAAGTAATTTGCCTGCTTCCACTGGCATGCCCAGGCTTGCCTTTCATCTCCATTCAGTCTTTTAAAGACCCCGGAGAGCACAGATAAATAGCCTTATCTCATAATTTGTTGTAAACCGGTTTCTTTGCTGAGTAATTGGCTTTGAAAATGTTTTCTAGCATTTTTATTAAGACACAGATGTTGCTGCAGACACAGAGGCATTGATCAGCCCATGTCTGGACAGAACACTTCTGGGCTCTTCCCTTGCTCTGCCTTGTGGTGTGTAGAGGTTGAGAATGAGGTTTTAATTGCGAATACCAGAAACCTGTAATTGCAGCAACACCTACCTTGCCATAGACAATCAGCTGCTTGCTTTTCAGGTTAGTACTTGTATTGTAGAAGCCAACTTTGTCATTACTATCTGTTTGCTGAGGGTTGTCTCGCTGCTTATGCTTTTTTACCCCCAAGAGTACTTTGGAGGAAAGCCAGTTATGAAGTAGCCTTGCTTTGAGGCTGGTTAACAGTATTATGTCTTATATATTGCATCATGTTTTCTATTCAGCAGCAAACTAAAGCCTTTCATCTTGGTGGATCATGAGTTTAGTGTTCCCAACGATAGGATCTTTCCCTATGAAGACTAAGAGTTTTTGTCTGCCATACCGCTTCCTTCCAAGGCATCTTGGAGTGTTTTCCAAGCATCTCCGAGGCATCGTAAGTGGGAAGCAGTATTGTTAACTGTTTAACAGATGGGAAAACTGAGGGAAATGCCTTACATGATTTAGTGACAGATTGGAATAAATTCACTTTTTCTCTGTCCCTTGAGCTCTGTACTAAACCTACCGTTGCCTTTACAGCCTGCTAAGTCTTTTCCCACTGTAACCTGTTTCAGCACAGTCTTATGCTTTATAATGCTGCCTCAAAATAGCTTTCCTTTTCTGCTGAGAATAGAGAAGTTTTTCTTCAAAATACCTTTCCTCCCCCCGATCTTTAGTTTTAATCATCCCCTGCTGAAAAACTCCACATCAATCTGATCTCAGCTTGTCCTTCCAGCAGGAGAGAGGGCTTTGCATAGGCCCCATCCAGAGCAGGGAATGTCAGCGCCGCTCTGGGTTATTTAAGATACATCTACGGTGTAATAAATCTAATGTTGTCTTCCTAATAGTACAATAACTTGGAAATGAAGGAGTCAGCTGGGGGAATATGTGTGCTCTGGAAAAATCATCCAGAATACTGAGTTGGAATAGGGGTTTGGATATTGTTGTGGAAAAATGTTGGAAGCCATTAGGCTGGTGCACAGAAGGAATGAAACAGAACAGTAGTGCTTGTTTAATGAAAGGAGAGGAGAGGTTACAGACTTAATGCGTCCACTCCAAGGCTATTTTTCATTCTCTTTTGGTAGTGGTGGAGGTCTTGTTGGCACTGTCCTTTAGGAGTAGGTGCCATGAACTGAGCAAACCAGAAGGTTACCAAACCGGTACTAAAGTAGACTCTAGCATTGAAATGATTTATTTTTTCTGTTGTATCTCAGCTGAGACAGTGAATTAACCATGTCCATGTGGAAATGCTTTGAGATGATATGCTATCAACCAAGTACCATGTAATATTGTCTAGGGTTTAGCTGTTACAGTTGTTTTTTTCTCCTTCTTAGTAGCTGGTGTAATGCTGTCTTTTGGCTTTCATCTGAGAACAATGCTGATAACACAGCAAAGTTTTAGTTGTTCCTAAGTAATGCTTACTGTAATCAAGGACTTTCCAGTCTCTTGTGCTTTGCAGTGAGGAGGGGCACAAGAAGCCAGAAGGAAGCAGAGACAGGATATCCATCCCAAACTAGCTAAAGGGGTATTCCATACCACTGCACGTCATGTCCAGTATAGAAACTGGGGGTGGTCATCAGGAAGGCCCAGATCACTGCTTGGGTCAGGCTGGGTATTGGTGAGCAGTTGATTTGGGCATCACTTGTGTTTATTGTTGTCCTTTTTTTCCCCTTCCCTTTTTTAGTTTAGTATTCTCTCCCTTTGTTGTTTTCCTTATCATTATTATTACTGTTGGTAGCAATAGTGGTTTTGCATTATGCTTTAGTTGCTGGACTGTTCTTATCTCAGCCCGTGGGATTTGCATTCTTTTGACTCTTCCCCATCCCTCTGGGAGCGGAGGGAAAGAAGAGGGAGAGTGAGTGGCTGCATGGTTCTGAGTTACCAGCTGGATTTAAACCACGACAAGTATGTTGCATAAAGCTGTTCACTGGAGTTGTATTTCTCCCGGAGACTGCACCTTGTGTTCACCAGTAACTGTGCAAACAGGAAGAGAATTACTGAGAACCCCTTCTGTTCTCTCACCCTTTTCTTCAGAGTGTGTCTGACTTCCAGAGCACTGTGTTTCCTGCTCCATCCCAGTCCATGGGGAATGATTCTGGGCAAGGGCTTTGATGCTGCCTCCATTTCTCCTGATGAAAAACAAAGATAGTGATATCGATCTTTCCTTTGTGCAGGAGCTGGGGTAGCTGAAGAAAGGGGGTCAATAGGTATTGTTTCAAACTTCAAACTACTTTAAAAGGAGGAAGGGCTGAGCTGAATGAAATACATATATCAGCGTTCCTGCAAAGAGTGGGTTAGGGCTATTCACTGAATCCCAGAAGAAAGGGGAGGAGGAATTCTTGTTTTTTCAGTCTCTTAGACAAGACATTCAAAGAGACCTCTTTCTTCTCCCCTAGGAAAGACAGAATTGGAAGCAGTTCCCAAAGGCCGCAGTTAGACCTGAACCTCAGAACTTTAACCATATCTGAAAAGGGAGCAATGGACTCTGTGGTTTGATGTAATGCAGTTCTTACTCAAGGCAATGCATGAGATCACTTAACTGAAATCAATGAAGGCACGAGAGCTTCTGTAATTAGGGTTGAAATCCTCTGTTATATACTTGAGAGTCATAGTTTTCCATCTGGGATGCTGTTGGTATTCATGGAGGTAGCTGATAGGGAGGAAACTTGCTGATAAGTTGCATGGAGCCTCTTCATCCTGGGCAGATACCTGATGGTTTAATGAAAGCTTTAGGTCAGATACTTTAGGTTCAATGTTGTACCATGGCACTTCCCCCAGCCCCAAAGGATTAATAGATTATTGTGGTTTTTCCCAGAATATTAACTCTGGTGAGAGATTAATGGGAGATTACTGGAGCTGTTTAAGAGGATTCACCATTGTAAGAACTGAATATTCAGAAGCTGAATGTCTTCATTAGAGTACTACGGGGCAGGGAGAGATGAAGAAAGGAAAAGTCTTTCCAAAAATCCTCTTACCTTTGCCTGAAGATCTTATTTATAAAGAGGTAAATTCTATTTAGTAATATGTTATGCGTAGACAGAAATCTTAAAGAAAGAAGTCTTGCACAGTGTGTCAGCATGGAAACCTGTGTCCCTCTGTCCTGAGGTTTGCATTATTCTAGGGATCAAAAGCTCTGTGTGTGTGAGCAGAGAATTTCCTACCTTCTTTTCCTTCTTTTTTTCTTCATCCTTAATGTACCAGTAATGTTTGTACTGCAGCATTTACCCAGAATTGCAACACATTTTGAGATGACCAGTTAGTCAATGCATCTGTGTGAGTAACATCAAGGGTACTCAGAGATTGTCTTTCCCCTAACTGCCCAGTAACTACAGCCTCCAGGGCTGAATATGGCAGTTTAAAAGTCCAGAGCAGCAGCTTTATACAGCTCTTGGTCTTTAGACCAAGAGATGAAGAAAAAGTGAGTTAAAGCAGTTGGAAAGATACTGTTCATGTTAAACTATAACAGGATGCATCATTAAAGTTATAGCTTTCAGAAAATGAGTGGTGTGAGCTTGAACAGTTGTACCTCAGAACATGGTATGCAAAGTTACCACATTAGGAAATGAATTAATTGTTCAAAATTGGGAAAAGGCAGACTGTGGGTTATTCAGTTCTGTAGCTTTTGTCTCCTCGGCAGGCATGGCCAGGCTGAGACAAAGCACGAAAGCTCCCTTAGTGAATCCTCTGTCTGCAGAGTTACAGGAAACTTTTGACTTCCATTTGGAAATGGTGGTACCAGAATAATCTTCACATTGCATCCTCAGGGATACAACTATAGGAACATCTGCCTAGCTGAAATGATTGCTGTCTCCAAAGCTTTCCAGACCTACTCTATGACCCTCAGCATCAACACTCTTTGGTGGTGGTGTTGGACTACATGTGCCAGCCAAGCCTCCTGTCTTGTCAGTAGCTGTCCTGGCTGGCTCAGCACAAGTACTGCGGAACAAACACAGGCTCTTCCATGCTTCCTATCTCTCTGTGACCTGGAGCTCAGGAGGGGTCGTGAATAGGCCAGGGCTTTGATCTGTGGCACTGGGGAGTGCTTTGGACTTGGCAAATGCACTAGTCCAGCCCTGACTTCTCAGCATTCCCCAGATCAGTGCGTAGGAACAGCTGAACGTTTTCTATGTCTGCAGGATAGTGGTTTTGCTTTTGTATTTGGTAGGACAGCATTACTGTGTGTGGGCAGCTCCTGCTTTTTATTTCCTTCCACCCCGGCAGTGGCTGTATTTCCATTTTCTAGGAAGCTTTGCCTGTGAACCACTTCGTTTAATGTACAAGAAAGTTCCTTTGGATACTTGAAGATAAAAGGCATCCATAACACTGCTTCAGGATTAATGATGTCGTGCCAGCTCCATCAGAGGGTTTATGAGTCTTGGCTTCTTAGGCTCTCATAAAATAGGTAATTTATCAGTTGTGCTAAATGAGAGAAATCACCCTCCAGCTGTTGGAAACATGGATGCTTTGATTGCACTGGTAGAGGAAGGGAACATTATTAGATGAGCTGTCATATTGTAGCTGGATCAGTGCTGTATTTTATTCTGGAGTGAAATTGTCTATATATTGAAGAAATGTTCTCTCATTATGATCTTTAATGTACTTCAGCATCAACTGACCTTTGTGCACATGTTGTTTTTTCCTTTTTTAAGCACAGAACCACACATAGAGTTCTTTGGCACTATATTTAAGACTATCTTATAGCAGTACCAGTGGTTCCATGGCTTTTGCATTGGAGCTGCCTTGCATTCATCCATCTGTAAGTGTGAACCATGAAGGCTCACGCCTGAGAAGGACAAATTCTGGAAGCGTTAGTAAGAGATGCTCACTGTCCTAAGAACATTAGAATGCTTTAAAAACAAACACAGACCACTTCCCCTCCAAAAACAAACCCAAGCAGGCAACCAACCAACCAATGAAAAACCATCCTCAGGAGTGAATGAAGAAACATCTTTATTTCTGGTTACCAGTATGAGGTTTAGAGGCAGAGAAACAAACTTACCATGAGAGAACCCAGACCTCCTGCAAAACCGTTTCTCCCTGCCTGTTGTACCAAGCAACTTGCTAATTTGAGAGTAATATTGTTCCCATTCTCAGGCTATCAAGGCTGATGTAACATTTTGGCTGCAATCAGGTGGATCATAAGTTTTCTGGAACCAGTTCTCTGTTTCTTTTCATATAAACAACTTCTTGCTCTTGGCAAATTCAATTTGTCTCAGAATGCCAAAACTGTGGATAAATTTTCTACTAACTCCTGAAAGTCAGTCTTTTACTGTTTTCTGTAAAAGCAGAAGAGATAAATTTTAAGGATACAACTTAATTTATGACTTTAAGTATTTCAGCAGTTTCTATTATTTCTACAGGACGTGGTAGCGATGCAGGGGTGTGATTTTGTGACAGCTTAAGCCAAACTAAATTGGCGTTGCTGCAGTCTCACCCATCCCCTTTTGCCTCCAGATATATTCCCACTGCCCCTTTTATGCTTGCACTTGCATTTATGTGTTTATGCGGTGCTTATGCTGCGGCAAGGAATTAATGTCACCAAAGTTAAGCCTACTGAGAGAGAGGATAACAAAGAGAAAGAGATCCCTCTGTTTCCTGAAGCATCTTATGATTCAGCTGTAAGCTGTCCAATTCTGGCAAAAGCAGAGGCCAGGAACACAAAGCTCAAGGTTAAAGAAGAGCAGCCATGCTCCTGCCTCTCCAGTATGGGAGGTAGTCTAGTGGAGGTTTAAAACAATGCAGGTGGCAATGAGGGTACCAAGCCTTCAGCTCATTTTTAATGCCCTAGGGCTTTTAGAGATATTCCCAGTTATCTGTGTTAGTCTGCATGGAATGCAGAGACACAGAAGTGCGATCTTGCCTGAAGCATGATATAATAATGATGATCTTTCATCAGATCAGCACTTTAAAGAGGATGAGAGGTGAGTCGGTCTCCAGACAAAGGTACAGGTTAGACAAGTGCCACTCACCTGTGGGGTAGGTGGATGGGAGAGCTGGGATTTCAGCATCCTGCACTGCAGATCCAGAGGTAGCTCTGAGAACAGGCCATCTGGGAAGTGGGAATAGTAGAGGCCACAATAGCTGCAGGACACTGATGTATTTCCTGCTCTCAAAAGCTGCAGGTTTGGCACCTCTCAATGATACAGTGGACTTTTAAACACTATATAATACAGCTCTAGCTACTGCATATGGCCAAACTTGAGGTTTGGCCTTGACTCCCACCAAAGTTTTCTCTGCATATTCCAACTTTTTTTGCTGTCTTCTGGTTTTGGTAAAACTTCAGCTGCCAGATTTGTGCCAGAAATCTGCTTTTTGCTGCTGGCTTTGTATAGTTTTATACTTCAGCAACACCACTACGGACTGAGAAAGCTTTTCTGTCCAGTCCTTGGCTCGGTAATTACTATCCATGACCTGCTGGTTTACTGCTAAAAATGAGATTACAGGGAAAAACTCAGAGAGTGGAAAAAAATCTCTCACCTAGAGATAGTTTGGTGGACACTGTAGTGACGTTTCTTAAGGTGAGATAAAAAAGATGGATTGCTGATACCTGAGTGAGACACCCAGCAAAATACAAATAGAGCAATAGTGCAGCTAGAGAGCAGGATTCCTGCTGGCTTTACCCAGCACAAAGATTTCCATATTAGTTGCTGTCAGCACAGAGACCCCCTGACATTATTAGGTCAAAGAAAGGTGCTAATCCATCACAGAAAATGGCTCAGCACTTGATATATATCCATTTATCTTTGCTCTGCACAAATGCTTTGTTCCTTATCCCACTTTGAATCAGGCCAGCCTAATATATTGGCATCTCAATCATCATTTGGCTCCTACTGAGATGAAGAAGCAGTGGTTGGGCCTGCAGGGCTGTGACAGTAAACCAGTGATTTATTAGTAAGAACAGGGCAAGAAGGTGAAGAGGATCTTGAAGAAAATAGGTAGTTTGGAGACTGTAGCATTTTTTGTCTATATTTGATTATTCTGCCCTGAAGAAGTGTAAAACAGCAAAACCAAACTCAAGTATCTTCTGGACTTGAAGCACAGTGTTAAAAAATGGATTCTTTTTTTATTTGTGTCTTACTTATACTGATCTTGAAATGAGCCCACAGAGGTACGTGTGGAAATGGAATGACTATGCCCTGATAGCTACAGCGGGTGTCAGATTCCACTGGTGTTCAGGAGAGGCTTAACACCAGTCCTGCTCTGCTGGATCACCCTTTGTTTATTGTGCCACTTTTCAAGGAGTGAGGAGAGGAGATGGGAGACAAATGATACTGGGGGTTAAAGGGCATAAAGTTTACAAGTTCCTCAAGATCCTGAGAGGTTTTAGGGAAAAGAAAACACTTCCAAGATAAGAAAGCAGCAGTGGCTCTTATTGGACTTTTTTTTCCAGTGCTCTCCCATTCTTTCACTCATTCCTTCATTAGGGAATGTTTGGATTGGTTTTCCCCTTCATTTCCCACCATCCTTCTTCCACGTACCTGTTTCTAGCCCCTCAGAGTCTGGTGTGTGCTCCATTCCCTTCCTTGTGGCTGTTGTATTTCTTTGGGGGAAAAAGATGGGTCTTAAGTAAAACTCAAACTCTATGTTGTGGAGCAGCTGGGTTTCAGATCCAAGTAATGTGTCCTATCTCTTATTCCACTCTTTACTCCTATTTCCCTAAATAGAGCTGCAGTGCAGGCTAGTTTTAGCCTTCACCAGCTTGTCCTGGTTTAACGGAGCAGTCTCTTACTTGACTGTTGCTTCAGTCACATGGTGAAAGGATCAGAGTGCCATTTGAGATGAGAAGTATTCTTAGATAGTTGAGCCTCCCCAAAGCTGCATCTGCCATGACAAATTTGAGACGCTTTCCAAGACATTTTTGTCTTGGTAATAGTCAAAGCTATTGATGTTCCTAGGATATAGTGGCTGCATTATAAACAGCTGGATCCAAAACAAAAAAGTGATTACTTATGTGGTATGGGATTATTTATGAGTTATGGACCTTTGCTGTTCAAGTACTTCCATGCTGTGCATCTCTGCTTCACAGCAGTAGAGATGCTGCATATTGCCATCAGAGAGACGATGACGATGTAGAGCAACGTAGTCTGGATTCAGCAGGGAAGCATCATAAAAAATGTGAATTTATATAGTAGCCTAATGACTACGGAAGTTTTATAAGCAGAGGTAATGCTAGCATCATTTCTTGAAAAGGAAAAAGAAAAGGTTTCCAGCCATGGTAGTTTTTGCCAAGGAAAGGGTCTTCCTCCAAGATCCATCCTTTAGGAAGGTTCTCTGTAATCTTGATCTTCACCACCAGCGTGCAAGTGAGATGCTGCCATAGGAATAGTTTCACATTTGGAAGCAGGGTGGTTCTTTGTTGGAAGTGGGTGCTAGCTGTGAAGGGGGAGAGGAATGCAACAACATGCTAATAGCTGCTTGCTTTTCTGTTTGCAGTTGGTTTATGGCCTTCCTCATGTCCTCTTCTCAGTGACTGGTCTGCTGTGGTCCTACTGCTTGAGTAGCCTCTGCCTATGGCTGTAGGCAGGTTTTATTAGCATGGTGTAGTTCAAGAGGATGTGAAAGATAATTGATTGTATGATGTTTAAAGAACAAGCAGCACAGTCAACTGCAGCAACTGAAGGAGGTCACCTCTGCCAAGTGATGTTCCAAGACTCAAGAGAATAGTAGTATGCTGTGAAATGGTCATGACACGGGGTTGGATCCAATGATCTTCAACATCCCTTCCAACCATTCTATGAAATGGTGTAATTGTAAAGTCATGCGCTAGACAACACAAAAATCAGTCCATTATGGATATGGTGTGTGGGTGTAATAAAGTTATCAAAATGTATTTTTCCTTTTAACAAACAAACAAGAAAGACTGAGATTCTGAAAGGCAGTAAAAACCTGAAACATGTGGTAGTGGTTCCAGATTCCTCACAGAACCATGCCCATTCAGCGTGAGCACTATAAATGTTGCTGCTTTTTATGCTTGTGCAAAAAAAGATGCTGGTCTAGAGTGAAAATACAGGCAGCCTGGTTTTCTTCTGAGCTGTTTAGAGGTAGAAAACAATGCTGGGGATCCATTAAGCTGAAGTGGTTTCCTGACCAAGTATTTAGATCTTAATGTAAATGTCTATAAATAATATAGTGGCAACAGCATTCTTTTGAAAGCAACATTCAAAGAGGCGCTGTTTGGAAAGTGAATACTTGCTTAGGGCAGTTATATTTAGGACTCTAATGGAAGTGCACAAGTTATGCTTTTTTATACCAACTATAAACGGCTACAACCAAGAGACTTGGACTTTGAAATGCATTTGGCACTTATGCAATGGGAGAGACAGGCCAGAGGCTTGTAGTGGAGTTGTTGGAGGGGTTTTTCTGCTAGCTTTACAAATACTGCCAAAGTCCTGCAGTGTTGCTAACCCTAAAAGGTACATTCTGAAATAAGTATTGTATCTACTTCTGCTTGTAACTGCTGCTGAGCCTTGAAAGCCTGAATC
Source organism: Forpus xanthops (assembly GCA_032466535.1). NCBI lineage: Eukaryota > Metazoa > Chordata > Aves > Psittaciformes > Psittacidae > Forpus > Forpus xanthops. Next base: position 51,935 of record JASSUY010055426.1, read on the forward strand.
CTGAGAAGAGTCCAGGCATGATGATGATGAAGAAGGGGGGGATGGACAAGAAAGAAGAATGCAGATGAAGTAAGGAGTAAAATAGGTGCTAGAAGCCAGAGCAAGTGGGATACACCATGGGGGCAAGCCAAGCATGAATGTAGATGGTGTGAGCTGGTCCTTTAGTACCACACATGATGTGAGAAATAGGCGAAGGTGTTGCTTAAACCACAACAGTTGCAAAGGCAGAGAGTAATATTCAGCAGTTGGTGAGTAAGTGGAATTCCTCAACTCCACTTTTGAGTTTCTGAACAATTGGTCATTTTTGATTGCTTTGATGTGAGGAAGCAGAAAGTTGCAAAATACTATCATTAATAAGAGGCTGATTTGCTGCATTGTGGAGAAAAAAAAACTCCCAAATGCTTCCAAGTGTTTGAGGAAATAAAAGAGGAATAGCTTCTGTTCTGAGATAGAATTGTTGCTGGGCTTCAGCGCTATCAAAATACTCCTAGATAGTAAACCCTGTGTAATGGTGCATGTCAAACACGAACAGTGTTATCTTTATGGTAGAGGTTTGTGTTTATTGTTGCCCCAAAAACTGGTGCTCACCAAAGCTAATATTGGGCTCCAGGCAGTTTTGGAGTACAAAGGACAAAGCCTTGTGATGCGTGAACTGCTCATGCACGTAAATGGTAGTGTGAGCAATTTACTGTAGCTACTCCGACAACAATATTGGAGATTAAAGTCTAGCTATCAAATCTACAATATATGTTATTCCTTCCTGTGAAGTACCCAGGATATGCCCGCCCAGTTTTGTGTTGTCTGGCCAGTGACTCAAAACCTGACTCATTTTCATCTGCAGGCACAGTATGCGTGTGATCATCATAGGGAGACTCCAGACCGTGCCCTCCTGAGGTCAGGCTTTACGGTCTTAGGGCTGGGCTGTGCTTCACTTAGATACAATTTCAATTTTATGTTGAGTGACAAATGCACATTTCACCCTGACAAAATCCAAGGTGGGTAGCTGTGCAGCAGAAGGTTGCTGGCACCTAATGGAGGCAATCCTTGAGTCATCTAAAGAGGAGCTAGGAGCAGTAGTTTGGTTACTGTTGTGTTCCTGTTTCCATAGAATCCCAGACTGGTTTGGGTTGGAAGAGACCTTAAAGCTCACCTACTTCCAACCCCCTGCCATGAGCAGGGACACCATCCACTAGAGCAGCTTGCTCCAAGCCCCATCCAACCTGGCCTTGAATACTGCCAGGGACAGGGCAGCCACAGCTTCTCTGGGCATTTCATCATGGCTTTTTTCTAATAAGCATAGGATAAACAGCTCTTGTGCTGCTCTGATATTTCAAGTTATGAACTGATGTCATTCCAGTCTCAGTGTTTATTATTAAGTGACACAAGCTCTAAAGCTGTATTTTAATGGCATGTTTACTACAACCAGGAGGAGGGTAGATTTTATCAGACCAAGGACTCACCTCTATAGAGAAGTTGATGGGCAGGGGTCATAAGCAATGAGCTTTTTCAAAAGATTAGTCTGGAAGAGCTGAGAAGGGATTGCCTGGATTACTCTGGAGTACCACCCTGGTCAGATTCTCCATCTTGACATTCCCTAAGAAAAGGAACTGGGAGTGACACAGGATATAAATTTACTATCCTCTCTGTTTGGCAAGCATGCAGATCATGGGATGTATAAATAGAAGAATTGAATGCAAGTAGAGAGGTCATTATGGCATGTACAAAGAGCTTAGTCAGACCACATCTGGGGAACTGGGCATGATTCAAAGACCATATTTCAGGAAGGACAGTGAACAATAAGGAAAGGATTAGAAGAGGGTATTGTAGAGGGTATGAGGGCTCTAGCTGGTGCCTGCTGTTGCTGCAGTGCCACTGGTTACTCCAAATGAAGCTGGTTTTACTGTAAAGCACCTAAATTGGAGACTTCTAAAGAATTCCAGGAGAATGGAGAAAGGGATATAAACCTCCCTAAACTTTCTAATCCCCACAGTAATGGCACTAAAGACCTGGTGTTTCTGGAGTTGGAATACTTTGCCTGTTGTAGCTCTTTCTAAGAATAAAGTTTGAGGTTTAGCTTTCATATGCTATTTCTTCTCTGTGTGTATATATTGTTTCTTCTTTATCATTTCTTATGGTGTTTTTGCTATGTTTGTCAGAATAAATGTCCTAATGTTCAAACCATGACACTCTTCTAGGTTAAAATCCATTTTGCCTCTTAATCCTCTCACTTGGGTAAAGCTTCTCATATCATAAGCTCCATGGAGGTGGAATTATATATTGTCACAGCCTGGTGTCCTTTCATCTCAGAAGTAGCTTCGTCTCAGAGAGCTTTGGGATTGTTGGAGATAAAAAGGACTGTGTAGTAGATGAAAGATGAACTGTTACTAAAAGGCAAAAATTGTTCTATTCGCACATCCGGGAAACGGGGACCCTGCTGAAATGCAGAGTAGCATGAAGGAGAAAGATGAGAATGAGAGATGAAGCAGGAATGCTGCTTCTGTCATCCCACCTTTAGTAGGAATTAAGCAAGATCTCCATTTTCCAGAGAAGTGAACTGGGACAGTGAGATTGAGTAAACTGGTTAGTGCTCAGTCTTCTGCCTGTTGGACCACAGTCATTTTTGGCACAGGATTTTGGGTTTGTATTTCTTTGACCGTGTTCATGATCTATTTATACCATGCCTCATAAAACTCTGGGTTTTCATTGATATTTATAGCCCAATATGGGATTTTCTCTTTAATGTGCATTACTGGATCCTGAAAATAAGATTTGGACTTTGTAAAGAGTGGGTTCTGATGCATGAGCTTAGTAGTTCCTTTTCCTTCTGTCCCTGTTTCTCCACCTAGGGAATGGAAATGAGGACAATCCCCATCCCATAAAAGCACTGATAACTTATCTTGCAAAGTATGCTGCTGCTGCTGCTAAAGATAAAGTTTGCTATGTTTTTTGGCAGTCATGAATATATAAGCCAAGGATATGCTCCCTTGTGCTTATGTTCAATTAAGCACTTGGGGCCAAGCCAGGTTAGTGGTTGTCCAGAAGACCACAGGGATATGGAAGTGGGATTAATGACTCAGTAAATACTGACTTGGTACTAAACCAAGGCCTTTCTCCTACTTTTATAGTCATTTGCAATTCTGTGTATCACACCTGAAGTATGATAGTTCTTATAGATACTTCCTACCTCCTCCCCTTCAACTTCCAGCCTAATTCCTCCATTTTCATAGCAGAAGTGAAGCAAAGTGTATTAAACATCTCCAAGTATGTGATGAAGATATGGCACAGTTAGTTACCTAGGAGTAAGGAGGCATTTAAGTATTCCTAGTGACTGTCAGTAGGTTTTGCTCTTCCTGTGGAAGTGCTCATGGAAGGGCAGTGTTCCACCTTGTGTCACGTTGTAAAAGCAGTGAGCTCCACTGCTTACACTGCCTCTGGACCCCAAGAAGCTGCACCCCAGAAAAAGGGTAGTGGATTTTAAGAGTGCTTCAGTCCCTATTTTGGGGTATTTTGATACTTCACTGAAGCAATGCCTGTTGACACTGAGCTACAGGAAGGACCTGACTGCATGCTTTCAGCCAACACATCTCTGATAACATTCCTGCAGTCCATACAAGCTGCATGTTGTTCATTTGAAGGTGATGTTGTCTCTGTGAGTGATTACACCAAGACTGAGGCCCTTGTGAGGGCTGCATGAATCAGATCTGTCCAGAAATGTCCGATTAGAACATTATCAATGGAGAGGTCCAGCTGAGCACTTGCAGAAGATTTAAAAATGATCTCTCTCTGCTCGAAGCTCCTCCTGTTCCTGCTTTCCCTCCTGTTTTCAATTACAGAATTACTGTTTAATGTGGATGCAGATACAAGCAACTGTGTTTGATTTTTCTTACTGCTGGCAGAGACAGACAGCGATGCCTGCCTGCTTTATAGCAGAAGCCACATTATTTTCCTATATGTTAGCAATTATATGCATTGTTTCCTGATCCCGAGTCTTTCTCACAATCTATAGCATGGCTGCAGTTGATTATAGAACCTGATGTGTTTAGATTTGCCTGAGTCCTATCAAGAACACTTTGGTTGCCTGATTCTGAGAGAGGTGGGAGGGTTTGTTTATATTCTGTCAGTATGATCCCTTCTCATTTCATGAAGTGAGGGAGGGTTGAGCTTTCCAAGCAGTGGTAGGTCAGCAAGAAGAAAACAGCAATCCAGGAACTGGCATTTATTCTAGGTCCTCTGAATTGATTGGCAAGAGGGAACTGCGTGGCATTGTGTTGCTTGGTAGAATGGGAAACAAAGAACAAGGAGAGCCTTGAATGCTCCTTGCCATGAAGAATTATAGGACTTTGTGCAAGGTGACAGCCATCCTGATGTCACAGCCAAATTCCAGTGTGGGAACTGCAATTGCAATTGGATGAGGTTTTTAAGCAGGTCCAATGAAAGCGGTGGGATTTGGCTGTTGGCTTCAGTACAGTCAGGTCATCACCTTTCGCCTTCCATTTTCTGGCCTTCCAAATCACAGCTCGGCTCGCTGGGGTCAGCTCTCATGCTCACCCAGCAGAATGCTTCTCATGGAATTTATCAGAAGCCAAACAGTGCAAAAGTACACTGATGCTGGAGACCAGTTTTTATTACTTGATTTCCTAATCCATTTTTCTAGCATATTCACAGTGGTTCTGATTTCACATAAATGCCTTTTTGCGGTGTTGAGAGCTTTTAGAAACCATTTCTAATATAAAAATACAGTCCTGAATTTTCTGAGGGCTTTTGTTTCTGCTTGGTTTTGCCAAACAGACACTTGTTTCCTGTTATTCTAAGTTGTATTATGGGTGTGTTCAGCACCGATTGCTGCTGTTTAGGTGTGATACAAACACAATACATAGAGAGAATCCTTGCCCAGAGTACATGTGTTTATTCTAGCCAAAGGGAGAAATCAATATAAACTGTATTGTCTCATAGACTTTACTATGTTCATTTAAGGGAATAAATAGATAAGACACTTTTCTGTGTTAATAATTCAGTGTAAACCCCTGCCTTAATTATGTTCCTGGTTCTTTGCCTAACCTGTTATGAGTCCAGACAGTGCCTTTCTGAAATAAGGGAATTAGCTCCCTGGGTGATTTCCACGAGGAATTGCAGAGAGCAGAATTCAGGTGCTTTCCAGACAAGTTTCCTTGGCCCTTTGCCACGTGTGAATGGCCTCATCTTAACCTCCAGACATCATGTGTTTAGAAGTCATCAAATGCCTGATGAGTTAATCAGTAGGAAGTCATCTCCTAACGTCAAAGATTTAGATTAAAGTACAGAAAGCACAGAGAAAATCATTATAGCAAGGTACAAATGAAGGCCAGTCCTTTTCTATGAGTGTAACATGCAACCAGCATGAAGTGTGAAGATAATGTGTACTTTATAAATCATTTGAAATAAGGGTTTTAAACATTCGTGTCTTAAAATAAACTCCAGGGAAAAGTCAGCATTGGCTTGTATCTGGATATCAAAAGAGCAGAACTTGATTCCAGCCTCTGGAGCATCAAGGGGCAGTCAGAGATGGACCCAGGATTCCTTACAGAAGTTGCCTTGCTTGAGAATTGTCCAGCTCAGGGAGACAACGCAAGAGCTCTGCACAGCTCTGCTCATGGGAGCGAGCATGTTGTAGCCAAAGCTCTCAGCACAACCACTGCACCTCTTAAAGCAGAAAGATGTCCAAGAGTGTGAACAGACTTTTCCTTGGACCTGCCTCAGACTGTGGAAACATTTTCAGTTGCCGTTAAAAAGCATCAGGTTACAGACAACAATTTCAAAATCAGAATAATTTGAGTTTAAGGAGCTGCTCAACTGGAATTTCACCCAGTCGTGACTGCCTTTTAAATCCTTGGCAGCCAGTGCCCGTGAACAGGTTTTGTATTTAACTTGAAGTAGAATAAATATGCCTTTATTTCCAGCTGCTATTTCAAAGGCTGTGGAAATATCAAGGAACAAAGTGTTAGCCAGCCATTCCTCAATCACAGAGCTGCAAACATGCTTTCAACTGGACTGCTACAGGATGTTGTCTCATGCCATCCTAGAGAGGTGACTTCTTAGCTCCTGGTGCGCTTGAGGTTTGATCTAAATCATGCTCAAATGAATAAACTCTCACTAACTTGGGCTTGGATCCCATACTTAAAATCTTTGTTAATTAAAACAGAAATCATCACCAGAATGCCAGGATACAGGCGGGGATGTGTAGGAAACCCAACATAGCCCACATCAGAGAAAATACTGTAGGAACAGCACTGTGTACGCCTGAGTGCCTTGTTCCTGCATGGTAATCATGTGCTGGTTCACATTGTTGTTTTGTGGGGAAAACGCATTCTTGGACATCAGAAAATAAAGGAGCAGTTTTAATGTGATTTCAAACAGAGAGTGTTTTGATATGAACTAATTTATTTCAGTTGCAGTGTTGCTTATTTAGCCAGCTGTGGTTAAAACTGGTGTTGTACAGAGATGCGAATGCCAGAGAGAAATGGAAGCTGCACCAGTGTGGTTTATGCCATTGACTGAAATAGGGGAGATTCAAACTTGAACAGGGAAGATTTAGGTTGGATATAAGGCAGAAGTTCTTCCCTGTGAGGGTGCTGAGGTGCTGGCACTGGGTGCCCAGAATAGCTGTGGCTTTCCCATCCCTGGCAGTATTCCAGGCCAGGTTGGATGGAGCTTGGAAAAACCTACTCTAGTGGAAGGTGTCCCTGCCCATGGCAGGGGTTGGAACTGAATGAGCCTTAAGGTCCCTTCCACCCCAAACCATTCTATGATTCTATTATTCTATGTGTGCTTTTCCAACTCTGTACTCTTAATGGAAACGTATGAGAGAGGACATCCTGATTAATGCAAGATACTCTTCTCTTTGCTGCCCATTCAGTCACTGCTCTCTGTCTCCAAAGCAGTGTCGAGAGGTGTGTTTTCTCATTCCCAGGCCTGCTCATACCTACTGGGACCTGCCAGAAGTGGGGAGCCTCTGTGAACTGTACTGTAATGAGGCCCTGATTCATACCCTGCTCCAATCCCAGGGAAGTTCCCCAATGGAATCATAGGGCTTTGGCACTTGGCCAGAGTCTCGGTAACTTCCTTATTTCTCTCTCCTACATAGAGGATATTCCTAAGCCCTACTACAGCACACAAGAACATAAATCTAGCCCATGACTATCTTATATGAGTAATTTTTCCCAAAGTAAATAAATCATCCCATTCCTCTTACCCTGGCAAACTGTTAACTGCAAAACTGAGAAAATGCTGTTTCATTTGTGAGCCAACTGAAATCATTCCACAAATCTTTAATTCCTTGTTAGAAAACAGAACCAACTGCAACTGGCTGGCACAGAAAATGTGCCCCTTTTCTTTTCCTCTCTGCCTGCCTTCGTAATGTAACTGCCGGTTTCTGTTTTCGCCTCCGTAGAATTATATGCCTCTATTTGAACCTTTTGACAAATCGGTTTATTTTCATTCTCCCTCTGCCATAAATTCAATCCATATGTCTTTAAAACATCCTTTCATAGCTGTAACATGGAAAAGGAAGTGGCTTAGCCTCTGTATAGGAGGCTACAGTGTATTTAAAGTGAGCTCTTCTCGTTTGCATGCATCGCTTCTGTTAGCTCTTAAATTCTCTACTTCCTCATTATTCAGGTTACAGGGGGCATTGGCAGAGTTTTCTCTATTAACAGTGATGTACAGTGAAGAAGCACAACAGAATAAATGATTCCCTTCTCCTCAAAATATTCAGGAAGTTTTTGATGCAGCTTTGCCACCAAACAGGATGCAAAGGAGGATGTGAAAAGGGTAGGAGAGATCAATTCAGCGTAAAATATCAAAAGCAAACCCCAAGACAAAGAAACAAAGGTCTTGCACAATGTGCCGCCATTCATCTGCTAGGGGTTTGTTTAACAAGAATGCACAGCACCTATGTGACAGGAGGTCACTGCAGTAGGAGTGAAGTATGTCCACATCTGAGACTGAGATGGGGTCAGAAGGTGACGGTGGGAAGGAAATGTGGGTCTAAGCTGAAGTGTATTGCTATGGCTGCACATGGATAAATCAAACCTACAGGATGCAGCAGGGGAAGAGCGCAGAGAGTTGTGTCTTTGTCTTTGTCTGAAATCATGTAAAATTTGGGCCAGGATGTGCTACTGGAATTGCAAGATAGATCCCATAATTAAAAACATGGTAGAAACTGAACACAGCTGCAAATCTGGTAGCAAAAAGGCTACAGAGCACTGGCTCAGGGGGCTGCAGGCAGCTTTTTGGAGTCCACCTGACCTGTGGATGCAGCATCATGCTGTGGTTCATCAGATCCACCCCAGGGTGCAACTGGAGGACTCAGGTCCACTCTCACACCCCATACTCAATTACATATCCATGCTCCTCACCTCATGTCAGATCTAGCGGTCACATTCCCAGCCTTCCCTCTGTGCCGCACAGAGCAATGTCTAATTTGCTAACAATGCAAATGAATTGTAGGGATATGCACAGAGTAGGATGAGGTCCCAATAACAACTACACAAAACTCTTTGGAAATCCATTGTTCTGTTCAGTTACTGTGCATTAATGCTCACGTGTGCAAGAATCATAGAATGTTTTGGGTTGGAAAGGAATTCAAAGCTCGTTCAGTTCCAACCCCTGCAGTGGGCAGGGACACCTCCCACTAGACCAGGTTGCTCCAAGCCCCATCCAACCTGGCTTTAGTTAGATGGAATGGAGCCTTTACGATTTCTTTTGGCAACCTGTTCCAGTGTCTCACCGCTTTCACAGTGAATAATTTCTTCTTTATGTCTAATCTAAACCTCCCCTGTTTAAGTTTAAATCCATCACCTCTTGTCCCTTTCACTACAGTTCCTGATGAAGAGACTCCCTCTGGCATCCTTGCAGGTCTCCTTCAGATACTGGAAGTTGCTCTGAGGTCTCCATGCAGCCTTCTCTTCTTCAGACTGAACAGCCCCCACTTTCTCAGCCTATCTTCATATTAGAGGGGCTCCCTCATCAGTCTCGTGGTCCCCTCTTGACTTGCTCCAACAGCTCCATGTCTTTTTGTTAGGGACACCAGAACTGAATGCAGTACTTCAAGTGAGGTCTTGTGAGAGCAGAGGAGAGGGGGAGAATCACCTCCTTCAACCTGCTGCTTACGCTAAGAAGATAAGATAGGAGGAGTGTGTGTGTGGTAAATGCGTGTGTGCAATCTAATTATCTTTCTAATCTCTCATATTGAGGGGTCATTTATAGCAATGAAAACCTCAAAACTCGTGGGTGTAGCTTGGCATACCCAAAGGTTCCCCCCATGTAGAAACCACAGTCTGCGCATTTGAAACTGCAAAGAGGTTCAAAGAGTTGGCATAACCCATGGGTTTGTTTGCAGAGTTGCAAAGACTGCAGCTACAATTTACTTCAGTGGGCTTGAGGGGATCTTCCACACCTTGAAAAATCAGGTTCTTCTATCTAACAATTTGCATATAGCTGCTCCAAAGCAAGCTGTGTGTGCACAGCTGAGTTGTTGTATAAACAGTAGCAGAGGCTTCGCTAAAGCTTTTCATGTAGCCTTATCTCAACTGCAATTTGTTTCTAGTTTTTAAAAGCTATAGAAACACCCAGCCTTACTCCCTGGAGCCTAGTTTCGCTGCTTCAGCCCTTCCAATGGTATTTGCAGCACTGTTTGATTTCATTTGAACTCTTCAAAAGGTCTTGAGTCTCCCATGAAAGGTGCAAATATATCCAAGTTCCCTATTGCCAGAGTGACTTGCTTTTCCTTTCCTGAAACTTCACTTGTAATGGGACTGTGTTTGCTCTCATCCCCAGGTGTGCTGTCTCTACCTGCCTACTTCAGCCCATACAATGATGGCTCTGTGTGCAACGATGGAAGGGCTGATGCTTATGCCCAGCTGGAACTCCGAACTTTAGAGCAATCTCTGTTGGCAACTTGTGTTGGAAGCATCTCTGAACTGAGTAAGTTTGGGCTGTAATCAAACCTGGCTTGCTTTCTGTGAAGCAGGAGAGCCAGTCCCTCCGCTGTTGAGGTCAGTGGGAGTGTTGCCATTGTTGACAGTGTGAGCAGTACTTGGCTAACATTGTGTAAAATTTAATTGCCTTGTGGTGCTGTTTATGAAAATCAGGTTGTTTCATTAGACTGCTTTGTATTTAATCACCTTGGAGATATATGAGCTGTGGCTTCTATAGCCTTTTGGTAGTTAGTGTCAACAGAAGATGGATGCTTTTGCCTAGATGCCTCTGGAGGCTTTCTTGTACATTTGGGGAGCAGAGCAGTGGCACCTCCCTCAGCTGGTGAAGAGGCTTCTCTTTGTTAGTGTTTGTGCAGTGGAGATGTCAGGGGTGCAGGATATTCAAGGAAAAAGCTTTGGGGTTACTTAAAAGACAAGCAGAGGAGGAAAAAAGAATCTCAGAGCACTTTGGTAACAAAAACTTGTTCAAAACTTTCTTTTTTAATGCTCACCAAATGAAATGTTCCATTCCTAGAATACTCACAAAGCCCCTGTAAAGTAAACACAAATGATTTGTGTTTCCCCGCTCTACTTTTCCCTTGCAACATTTTTGCTGGCATCACTTTCTTAGTCTCCACCATCTGAATGCTAATGAATGTCAGGGCCAGTTTGTGGGTTTCACCATTTATTTTGCAACCTGCCTTAATTTGAGGTTTTCAAATTCCTTTAACACACCTCTATTTATCCTGGAACACAAGAGAACATTTGTAGCATGTGCCTAAGATTGAATACAGCTTCCTCTCTCTTCCCCCATCCCTGCTTTGGCCAACTTGGTCATTACATCTAGTGAATAGATCTCCTGATGCAGTTGCCTACTTTTTCTTTTTTTTTAACTTCAACATTGCTGCACATTGCCAGAAACATCAAGAGAGTGAGTGTGCAAAGGAGAAGGAACATTTTTCTGTGCTGAAGATTTGAATTCCAGATGCGTTTTGGCTATAACTGCACAGACTCGGTGTTAGTACCAACACTATCCCTGTAAAGCATTTAGATCCTGGAGAATCAGGAGCTGCTGAAGTGGAAAGGCAGAGATGTTAGGAGGCTTTTCCATTTTGAAGTGAGTCCTTAAACAGAATGTATTACGCCACAAGTGAATGGCACAGCTTTACACTGCAAACTGAGCTTTTTAATGCTCCATTGATCTGAACCACTAATAGCGTTATCATGTTTAGACATACATTACTTTGGAGGGGGGGGCTCTCCCTAACCTGTGTAACAGTAAAACCCCATGGGTTCAGCCAGAGGTTGGCTGGTAAATTCAGTGCCTTGCTGTTAGTTATAAATGAACAAATAATAGATTCCTAAGTATTTCAGAGAGAGGTGTGACTAGTTCATATGTGGCTACATTCAGGGCACTCTCTCAGGAGCCACCTTTGTGATGGGGCAGCTATTTCAGTTCCATCCTTTCCCAGTATTGTAACTGTAGGACACAATAGAGTAACATTTCCTGTGAGAGTTTTAGGGGACTGTAAAATATAAAGCAAGAGAGGATTCTCCCAAGGCAAAAATAGATCCTGGCTATGTATAGTAATCTATAGGAATCGTTCAGCTCGCTGATATGGTAGTCACACTACTCAAAGATTTAATGTCTGAAGCCTTTATTGCAAAGCTTCTGAGAGTTTGTAATGCACCACAATAAAAGGAGAGTAAACAGGGTGTGCCCAAGGCAAGCTTCTTACACAAAGACCAGTTTTATGTGACTGCATAGCTGCTGTCTTGGGGTCATCACTCTGTGAACTTTTAAACAATCTGCAGTCTTAAAATCCTTTCTGAGTAGAAACTGTGTTATACAGGTCCCTTCTTCCAGGCCTCCTCAGGTCCACCAGTGCTCTGATACACTGGCTCAAGTTCAAAGACCCAAGAGGACTGAGCAGCCCAGAAAGCTCTTGGATCAAGCTTCTTTACAGGGCTCAGGGATAGATTTCTGGCACAGGTTGTGACAGTGATCAGAATGAAGAATGGCTTCTCAGGAACAGAGTCAGGTCTTGTTATTCTGGAGAAACCCACAGCTAGAGAGAGTGAGAGAAGCAGACCTCTTAAAAGAAGAGATTTCTATATTGAATATGACATCATTAACTCATCACAAGTTCATGGGTAGGAGGGTAGAACATCATAACCCAGTTGGAAGGCATGGGAACAATCTCACAATGTAAAATGGTGATACCTGCAATGAGACTATTTGTACTGGTGCTACTAGCTTTGCCTTGCATAAGCTACACTCCAGGTTGGGCAGTGAACATTATGCAAAGACATCAGTGATTTAGTAGACAGGCAAGAAACTGGGTATATGTGGTTGGAAAGAGGATGGAAAAACCACTGTGCAGGTGTTGTTCTGAATGTATGGTAGCTGAGAGGAGTTTCATTCTGTTTTGTGACTAATAACTTGTCATTTGAAAGAAAGTTTAATTTCCCATACAACAACCTGCAGAGTATCAGCTTGAGGACAGCTTATGCCTTGGTGGAGAAAAAATAAGCGCACACACAGAAGCCATTTCCCTTAGCTGAGAGAGACTTTATTTGGTTCAAAAAGCATACTTAAGAGAACCTTGAATTAATAGTAAAGAGATGCTTTTGCATTCTCTGTCTTTGTGCAGGTGATCTGGTATCACGAGCAATGCACCACATGCAGTGTTTGAACACCATCCGCCCAGGCATGAGCCCCATTCGGCAAACCCGGCAGCAGCAACCCATCTCCTGGTCCCCTGATGCTCTCCACACCCTCTACTACTTCCTACGCTGTCCTCAAATGGAATCCATGGAGAACCCCAACCTGGACCCTCCAAGAATGACCCTAAACAATGAACGGTACGTCAGCTGAACTGTTGGTAGTCAAGGAGTTAGGCTAAGAAGGTCTCCTTTTCTAGCGTAACTATTGTGTGCATGGGCAGCTTGGGCAGCTTTGTGAATGCTACCTATCAGGCATCAGTTATTCCTGCAGTCAGGCCAGATTATGTTGTCAGCCTTGCCAAGTTTATGAAGCCTTGGAATTGAAACTGGAAAGTGAGCTGTTTTTTCATGCAGTCTTTCCAAGCGAGGCATATACTGTATGCTGCCAACAAGGCTTGTCTAGAGATGCTGCCAAAAGTACATGTGGTTGCCTAAAGCAGTAAAGACCTTACCAAAGAAAATGTTACCTTCTGAATAGCACCAATTAACAATTGTCATCATTCTCAGGGAAAGCCATGCTGTTGACTGTGGGGAGGTCTGAAGGGATCTATGAACATCCTTCTTAAGGATTCCTTCAGTTGATGCTGTGTGTCTGGTATAGGAAGAAATTTATATAGGAAGCCAGTAACTAAACAGAAAATGCAGCGGGTCTCCCTGCCTACTGCCAGCACCATAACTGACTCTGAAATAGGCTCATTATTAGAGTGGTCAGAAATTTTCCAGAGGGATGTTTTTTTCTGTTAGAAACCTCCCTGGCTTCCTTCCTGCTCAGCTCCTTGGCAGTCTGCCTGACAGGCTAGTGGCAGCAGAGAGCTGAGGAGCACTCGGAGCCCTGGCCACAAGTTGAGTTCTTTGACAGGTCAGGCAGCTCCCCAGCTGAAAGACAGACTGATAGCTGGTTCTTGCAGGGAGACCCAGGCCTCTCCACACTTGTTAGGTATCCAAAGTTTGAAATGCGTATCCCGTTTTGTACTGATTTCAGAAATCTTACCTTAAATGGGAAATTCTGATTTCTGATTAACTCTATCCAGTATTTGTGCTAGTAAACCCTGTGGATGCTTTTTAGCCTACTGGGTATCAAGGCTGTATCCTGGCCCTTCCCAAAAGCAGACAACTGTGGTTGGGAAGTTTCACAGTGCAGTGACGTGTTGAAGCTAGAGGAGGAGGCCACATTCCCTTCTTGTTGGAAAGGTGAGCAGGGAAAGAAGAACATCTCTGCAGCTTTGTAAGTAACATGGTTTCTTATTCCTACCTTAAGCTTTACTCAGCCCCAGCTTCTAAAATTAATATGAAATCATGATAACGTACAAATGATGCTATCAGCCTACACTGTCTTGCGCCAAGCCTGCCAGCTGATTTCAACAGCCCCAAAGGCTTTTTATACCTGTGTTCACCACCACTGGAACTGTGGCTGATGGCTCCATGGGCAGAGCTTGGCTACTCAGGAGAGAGAAGACCTTGAGAATATTAGTAGGTGAATTGTGTCCTTTTAAGGCTCTGAATTGACAGGCCAAGGTGCAGAAAAACATATCAGGTGGAAGGCAGCCTGTATAATTTCACTCTTGCTAAGTTCCTTTAGGTTAAGGGGAACTTTAAATAAGGATATAATATAAAGTTATCACCCTTAGGGTCTTTGTAACTACCTCCACCGGTCACCTGGTTCTATTCTCTTGGTTGCTGAACCATCTTTCTGTACTGTAATGTAGTTTCTGCTCTTTGAGATCTCTGTCTGGTGGGAGCTCAACTGTTTTACAAAGTAAAAAGATAGTCTTTCCATTTGATCCTCCCCGAAAATCCCTTCAAAAAGAACAGTCTGTGAGCAGAACTCAAGCAGTGGAGTGGAACTGATGTATGAAGAACCCAGAGAAATTAAGTGAAATAGAGTAAAAATAGGGATAGGAAGAAGGTGCACAACTCAGAGACCACTGGTAGCTCTGGTTTTGGGGCTCACTAATCTCAATGAAGTGCCTTACCAAGTGCAAGGCTGTTTATTTTGCACTTTGTGGTTGCACACTGTGCAAAACATGAGTTTTCATGAGGCCAGATTCAGCAAAGTTGTGCCAGCAGCTCCCACAGTTGTACAGCTGAAGCTGCTAAACAGCTTCTATCAGAAACATAGATTAAGCTTTCTATTTTGTGTTGTGCTCTTTTCAGCTCTCTGGGTATCATGATGTTGCTGCAGCAACTTGTTTTGTACACTGAGGATAATAAAGGAGTTAAATCAGGAGCACAGTTATCTCCCCAATTGCTCCCAAACAATGCTTTTCACATGGCTCACCGGACTTCTTTTGGAATGCAGGCTGCAACTCTATTCTGGTTTAAAATCCACATTAGATCCTATAACAGCTGTTGTAAGGGAAATTTCTGCCTTTTTTTCGGACCAGTGTTTAGCTGAAAAGAAAATTACAGAGGATATACTAAAATCAAGCAAAACCTGACAATAGGTGGGGGAAAAAACAGAACCTGAGGACTATCAGGTTAAACAATTAGCTTTGAAAAGTTTATGAAACTTGGGAATGAAATTAATAGTGCCCAGTATACTACAAATAAACATCCAAGCCTCCGTTTCATTTGCTCCAAGGTGTATTTGTATGTGTCTTACTGCATTGACCTCTGTGCATGTTACTTAGCATAGCCAGTGGGATAAATGCTCCTAGCAACACTTTATACAAGAGATAGTTTACTCTTTGCTATCTTAAGAGGGAAGATGGTTGAGGCTTCGTGTGAGATGCCAGACTTGTGGCAGGGTAGATGAAGGCACTGATTCACCTAATGTGACTTGGCAAGGCTGTGCAGCACAGTTCTTTTATTCTTTCCTGACCTGTGCTAAATCAGCTGCAAACTCTGCATTGCTCTTTTGTGTATTTGTGCTCTCTCTTTCTGGAATATACTTGTTGTGTTCACTGCAATCCCAGTTTGTTTTCTACTGAAAACCCCTCAGTCACAGACAAGGACAGTAGCCCTGACTAGCTCTGCTTTTGCTTGTGCTTCAGTTCCTGGGCTCCTGTATAAATCTATTGGTGCTGAATGCTAATCTGAAGTTTAGCAAAGAGAGGGATGGCTGAGAGAGCTGCAGACTTGGTAAAAACAGATCTTGGAAAGATCTGTGGGCCTAAACCCAGTGTTTTGGGTTCTAAACATTGATTCAGTGGAAGGAATTGTAGTTGTTCTGTACATTTAGGGACCTGACAACCTACAGTTCATCTTGCCTGGTTTTCTGTTGTCTGTGAGCTTTCTGTGTGTCACACTGCAGTGCTATGAAAATCATAACACTGTAGGGTCTGGGAAGTCTTTACTGTGCTTCAACATGAAGGCAAGCACAGGATTCAAGAAGCCTGTTGGAGGGTGTCATGTGCCATAAAGGGCTTCTCAAAACCTGGCTGAGCATCTGAACGCTTTATACAGCAGTCTGTATAAGGTATGAAAACATAGATGCTTGCAGTTAGGTATGCAAGACACCCCAGTGAACAGAGCCAGTTTAAACTCATATAAGCTATGTGCCTTCTTCATGCTAAACACCTCTGCAACTAGAGAACTGAGGTGGTGGGTAAACTGTAGAGTCCTACAGGAGTGGGGGGGATGTAGTTGTGTCTTTGGAGCTTGGCAGGTAGAGGGGCTTTCCATTTTAGCCTCCAGTGTATGAATGATGTGGGATACCAATAGACTGAAGCTCTGGGAAGTTTGTGAGTCGGTTATATTTGGTTCTGATACTTACCTCCAGGCATTGAAGCAGTGGGGGGGGGAGGCAGAATGACAGAGAAAGCACTCAGGTATCTTAAGCAAAACACTTGAATCATTTCCACAGTGAATACAGCTGCTTGCTGTATGACCAAGCCATGACCCACTTGGAACCCCAAAATAACCTTATTTGCTGCATGGACACTAAACCATCTGCTATTTGATGTCAGATAGGCCACCTGAGGCAAATAGAGTGCCACTTGTGCAATACTTTGGCAAAGGAATTAATCCCTGAGGTAAGAACAAGCTGCTTTCCACTGTAGAGATACACCTGAGGGCCTGAAGGCTCAGAGCCTTTTGGTGTCATCACAGAGCACGTCTGCCTTTGTTGCTGCAAAAGAGTGTCTCTTCTAGGCAATAAGATATGTGAGTTTCTAGGAGATCATAGTCTGTATTGTACCAGAGATCAGACAGTGTGGGTTTGGACCATGAAGAGTGAGCAGACATATGGCACTCCCATTGCTCTGTTTCTGCTCTGGGCTCTTTCCCATTGCTTATGTCAGGCTGTCTGAGCTTGGGAGCATTCTGCAGGGTGAGCTCATGTTCCAGAGCAGCAGAGCATGTTTGCTGGGGTTGTTTATATCCTGTGACTTGACAAGGGCCATCCAAAGGTAAATGAAGTTTCTTTCTCTCTTCTTCACTTTTTCTCAAGTGGAATATAAAGCTTTTGTTTTATTTTTAATGGTATGTCAAGGCAAGAATGCTCTCTCAGTGATATTTATCTCAGGGAGTATTTGCTCCCTATACAGCACAAATTGAGGTCAGTATTATAGTCTTCTTTTACAGCTGGGTGGACAAGTCTGACCTGGCCAGAAGAATGGTCCAGCCTTAAAGCTAGGAATGGACATCTTTGATTGCCCTCATCCTATCTCATTGTGATTGTCATGTGCATACAGCATTTATTGTAGGAAAGTTAGTATGATCTAATTCCTAAGAACAGGCAAAAAGTCAGATCTGCTTCACTGTGTATGTAATTATCTCTGTGTCTTTGGTAGGCTGAGCTTCCTCCTCTTCCAGCTACCCTATTAAACAGCTATACGTCATGTTTGCCTCTTGTTAATACTGTTCTTCTGTAGAATGTTCTAAAAGTAATTCTTGCCTTATCCACCAGTGCCCATGGATGTGGCCTTTTTGAGCTATCCATGTTGCACATGTGCCAAGTTTTACATGTTGTCTGTGTTTGCTGGGGCATTATTTCATTCCAAACATCAGTGAGTCTATTAAAGAGTTTACATCAGCAGAAGCACAGAGACTGCACCCATCTGACTCTGCCAGTGAAAATCCAGTAAAACCCCAGGGAAATTCCTGAGCTGATGTCGGATTTGTCAGCTGCCAACAGTAAAATTTGGAGCCTGCCAATTCAATGGAGATTCACAGCTCTTCAGCTGGAAAAGCTGTGAACACTGCAAGAAGCCAACTACAATCACACAGGGGCTACCTCATAAGAAAGGAGAGAGCTTCCTTCTGTTTTCCTTGTGCAGGCATCTAGAAGGCTTCAAATCTGCTGCTTCTCTAGAGGAGTGTGGTTTGTGATGTGGTGCTAAACAAACCTGAGCTCACCCTGTTTCTCTCTTGTCACATGAAACCCTTCAGAAAGGCTCCTGCTCATCCTGCTTTCAGTTGGGTGGCTGCTTTAATCTACAAGGTTCAAAAGCAACCTAAATTGTTTTCTGCTTCCAACAGGAGTCCTCCCATTACTTCTGTTACCTCACATGATCCAGGGCCCATGCATAAGCCTGCAAACCATATTTTTTCCTTAGAGTACGTAAAGGAGGCCTACACAAAAGATGGAGAGGAACTTACAAGAGCAAGTGATGATAGAACAGGGGAGAATGGCTTAAAACTGGAAAAGGGTAGATTTAGATTATTAGGAAGAATTAGTAGGCAGAAGTTCTTCCCTGTGAGGGTGCTGAGGCACTGGCACTGGGTTCCCAGAGAAGCTGTGGCTGCCCCATCTGTGGCAGTGTTCAAGGCCAGGTTGGACAGGGGTTGGAGCAACCTGCTCTAGTGAAAGGAGGTTGGAACTGGATGAGCTTTAAGGTCGCTTCCAACCCAAACCATGCTATGATTCTATTTTTGAGTAGGGTCAAGCAGGAGAAATGGGTTAGTGCCTACTGTCCCATGCCACAGTAGCTGGGCAGGAAGAGGAAGGAGCTGAGCTGTCTACTTGGGTTTTCTCTCTGTGGAGGATTTCCAGCAATGCCTGCTTTGAGACATTATTTATAGGGAAAAGGCAAAAAACGCATCTGATGCTGCCAGAAGAAAAGACTGCAGCTCTTTCATGCTATTTTTGAGTACTATTTGCTCAATGCCTTATTCTTCCAATATTTAAGGCATTGATATAAATCATCATTGGCTAGAACACTTGGTGTTTAATGTCCTGTGGCATTTAATCCAAACTTACTCTAGCTAGCATGGAAAACAGAGATGGAGCTAAATTAATAGCTCCTGATACAGCATCAAAATCCTGTCTGAGCACCTCCTGATTCAGTGGTGATCAAATTTGCATTTTGGCCTCTTGTGCTCCTTAGATCCAAACACTCTTGTTTAGACCAGACTGAGTAGAGCAGCGGCCTTACAACCTTATTTTATCTTTCATACTTTGTAAAATGCAGTCTGTCCTCAGATGCATCAGAGGCACATCGCTGACTTCTACTGAGAGAAGAATAATCTCCAAGCAGTTTGTGTGCATCTGCTTTCCTACAGTGCTACTTTTCAAGTGCCTTCTGGCACAGTTTCCATATCAAGAGCCTTGCAGTGATTGATGCAAATAAAGAGCCCCTGTGCTCTGGCTATTTCTAATCCCAGGTGACCGTCTGATGAAGATGGTCTCCTCATCATGTTTTCTAAATTGAAAAAGCATTACTTTGATCCTAGTTCCTTTTTCCCTGATGATCTTTAGGTGTATCATTAGAAATAATTAGAGCCTTCAGCTCTTTCCCTCATTGTTAGCTGCTTTCTTCCCCTATTTCTTCCCCTGGCACAACTAATGTTCATTCCAACATTGCTTGAGACAAGAGTAATTTGATCACATGGATTAAGTTTATACAATGATATCAGTTCATATTAGAGAGAAGACTAACATCCCAATTATTCATGTGGATTGTCTCCATAAAGTCTTAACACGGGCATCCAACTGGCAGAAAAGAAAGGAAAATCAGGAATAACCTGCAGAGCCTGCTGCTGAGCCCTGTTTGCTTGAGCTGCATCCTCAGCATCACTGAGGAGTATCACTGCATTCAGAGCTGGTTTTAGGCTTTTCAGGACAAATCTTTTCTCCAGATGGATGTTTCCAGACTCTCACTGATGTGTCATGAGGCTTTTTTCCCCCCTCTACTCTTTTTAACTGCAGGTTTATGGAATTTTATTAAGTGCAATAGCTACATCATTGTCTGTCTTTCAGATTTATCTGTGGCCAGGCCTTTCCTAATTCGAATTTAATATATTTATGTCTGAATTCTTCTATTTTACAGCCGTATCCTATTGTTACCGTGCCTCATCAGAACCAGAACTTGATACACTTAGTTCAATGAGCTGTGTCTTTGAAAAGGTCTGCAGTTAAATAAGTTCTGGGATCTCTTGTCTGAGAGATCTTAATATCTGTCTGTCTACAGCTGCCTTAACAGTCATGACTAGGTATATAGGAATAATAAAAGTAGACCCTGATTCAGTCATTTGCCTGCAGAGAGTATAATGCTGTAATCATATATTCATGTTTATGTATTTAAATCCACTTGGAGTATCCCTGAAGTCAGTGGTGTGATTACAAAAAGATGCATCAGTGAGCATATTCCAGTCCCATCCCCATGCAATAGTCCCATTGATTTTACCCCTCTCTTGCCAACTATTTTGATATAAATATATTGATTAAATAAATACAGGGGAACAGAAGGAAGCCTGACATTGAACTGTGCTATCATGGAATTGCTTGTTCAGAGCAATATAAAAATGTGTCCCTCTTTGTTTTAAAGGATTAAAAAGAGCTATTTGCTATTGATGAAAGATTAGTTTGGTAGATTTATTAGAGGAATAAGAGGGATATAAACAGGTAAGATCAGTTTCCTCTACCAATATTAAGGAGAGAATCTGTTGCCCTGTATCATTGCCTGTTTCAGATTCAACCAGTTACTGTCAGACTTAGTTGTTGATTTTGAGATACTCATTCAGAAGGGCAAACAGAGTGACCCTATTTCACAGGCCAGTTAAACTACAGTGTGTATCTATTGACTAAACTTAACTGTTCACTGGCAGTGCTGTTCCTGACCTTAGGCAGTATTAGGGATTTGTCGAGCCCATTCTAAATAGTTGCAATATATTGCAGAACTTCCACAGCTTTCAGAATTGAGAAGATGTAATTTAACAGGAGTCAGTAGCTTTATCACACTTGTGGTGAGCACCTTTCACCTTTTTGCTCTCTATGGTGACATCTCAGCACATATTACAGTAACATATTGCCAGAAAAAAAAACAGAAATACTTAAGAATTGCTGACTTCCTAACAGTCAGAACCTGTGCTGGTGGGACTTCTTCTACATAGTGCTCCTGGTGTCCTAACTGAAAGACTGAAGAGATATCCAGGATGCAATGTTTATGTGTTTAACATTCTCTCTGTGTGTCTGTCCATGCACGCTCTGAATGCCACAGCTCTGGCTGTGTGAAGTTTGAAGTCCCATTCAAGTCAGTAGGTGATAGTCAATAGTTATGTTTTGGGCTGGTAATGCTCCTACCTTTATTTTGCATCATCTATTAAAGTGTTAAGTGTTTTCAACTCTTTTTTCTGAATTGTTCATTTCCTATATAGTTCAAAGACCATAGTTGACAGCACAAGGGGCAATGGATTTAAGCTGAAACAGGGGAAGTTCAGGTTAGATATAAGGAAGAAGTTCTTTACTGTGAGGGTGGTGAGGCACTGGCACAGGTTGCCCAGAGAAGTGGTAAATGCTCCATCACTGGTAGTGTTCAAGGCCAGACTGGACAGAGCCTTAGGCGACATGGTCTAGCATAAGGTGTCTCTGCCCGTGTCAGGGGCTTGGAACTGGACGATCTTAAGGTCCTTTACAACTCAAACCATTCTATGATTCTATGGTTTCAAAATCGGAGTGTGAGGGATAACCTTGGCAGTGTTGAAGGGAATCAATTGCAAACCCCGAGGATCAGATCCATCCAAGTGTAACTGCTGAAGCCGGCAATGCCGTCTACTCTGAATTTGTTTTTTACCTGCCTCTGTCTTTTATGTTGTTGCATAAGCAACCACTGCTCAATTACTTTTAAACTCTGCTATCTCACACCTGGGACAGACCAACCTTTCTTCCCCATTACTGACTCTGAACAATTTGTAGTGGTGTTGGAGGGTTGCCAAAGTAGCCTGTATCTTCTGATCTTTCTGTATTGGAGCAGGGGTGTGGTACAAACGTAGGTTATTTAAATTCTCTGCAAAGTATCAAGGAGAAGAATCTCCCTGTGCATGGGATTGAACAGCTCAGAGCAGACTTTATGGAAAGTAAATGAGACTGCTTTCCTCTGCCAGCCTTGGCACACAGGGAAAATTGCAGGTAAAAGAAGTACATATGTAGATGTATGTGAAACCATATACCAGCTCTCAGGCAGTCTAGAAACCTTCCTGCTGCTTATGCACTGATTTCCATGGACAATTGTTAAGGATGGTCTGAGAAGTCTTCAGTGTCACAGGTAAGGAGGAGACAGGTCACCTGAGAGATTACCAGTTTCACATGGTTCTGGGCAACCTAATCTAGCTGACCCTGGTTTTAAGCAAGGAGGTTTGGACTAAGCAATCTCCAATGGTGCCTTTCAACCTCAGCTGGTCTGTTGTTCCAATTTCAGTATTTGTTTCTTAAGCTTTACGTGCATCAGCCTGATAACTTCCAATCTCTGATAGGTATCTATGTATGCAGGTAGACAGCAGGCAGCAGTTAGTCCTTACCACCTACCTAGGGAAGTAATAAGGCATTTGACAGTCTTTGTCCTCTCAGTTACCAAACATTGGTTTGTAAAATACCACTTTCTGCTTTCACAGGTATTTTACAGTAGATCTCAGTGCTTGTTGGAGATCCCCAGAAAGACTGTCTTTGATGTAAGCCATTTCTGGTGAATGTCCCTATTTGTAAACAGGCCTGAAAACTGCATAGATGATTTTTGGCTGTCTGGTTTGGCAATGAAGAGATGACAGTCATTATGCATGGATATGTGTGTGCTGCTACCCTGCAATTACTGCAACTACAGCTATAGTAATTATTGTAACTACTGTAAAGAAGTCCATGTTAAGTTCTTGGCTTCTGCTCTTAAGATTCCATATGTTCAGATAAAAAAGAAGGTGCAAGAAAATGAGAGTGTGGCAACTTAGCTGCCAGGGCTGGTAACAACAGGAATCTTCGGTGCCTGTAGGCACCCTGTGTGTGTATTGTTTGTAGTTTGCTGTTTCAAGAGAAGATGACTGAGCAGCATACATCTTTAAAGACAGTATCTTGATACCAACGTAGTGCTCTTGTAACTAAGAACGGTAACTGTGGATGGAGGGTTCTGAGCATATTGGAAGAGCAATGGTGGTTACAAGCCAACAGGTTGCTTCGTTTTCAGTAATTGCTGCTTCCAATTGAAGTTAGTATTATTTCCTATTGGACTAAATTACAGCCCTTCACTTGCAGAACTTGCCTGTTTCCTGAGGAAGGAGTTAGCTGGTGCTTTAACAAAGGCCACACCAAATCAAGGTACAGTTCTGAGCTGTTGCTGTGCCGCAGCCAGGGCTGGCAGCTTGGTGGGGTTTTCACTCTTACTGTTCTTGACATCTTTGTAGCAGAGAACTGAGAGTTGAGCTCTGCTGAAGAGTAAATGTTTCTGGATATAATTTATGATAATAGCAACAATCATTCTTTCTCTTTGACCTTATGGAGATTAGAAACTAAGCTTTCCCCGGGGTAATCCTAGATTGGTATGTCTCTGCTTTGTTTCCTTTTTAAAGGAGACCCTGCCATTTTGCACTTCCTTGTCTTATGCTTCCAAGTGAATGTACTGCCATGACCTGGTGGTCACTTATGAAGCTAACTACCCTGTTTTCATCACATGTTTTTGCAGTAAATGCTGAGCTGACTGTTTTAAAAAGCATGTCTGTTCTGCAAGACAAATCCTATTCAAATGAGTTGCATGTCTGAGCTGATTCAGCCCTAGCTCATGGATTCAAGGGCTAAACAACCTTGTGTTGATTCTATGCATGCTGGTTCAACGTGTTTGCTTAGAGAGGAAAGAGACTAAGCTGTGTTTACTGCTTATCATTGTAAATCTGGAGTAATGCTGCTGAAAGGTGTAGTTTCAGCCTGGAGTGAGCTACAGGGAACTTGAACTCCACTGAAGAGTTTGTATCCAAAGTTCTTCCATGGAATAGAACATATATCAAAATGGCTAGAGAAGAGAGAGGGGAGGCAGAAGCTGGAAATTTTTATCCTAGGCTTCCTGGAAAACTCTGTTACTGTAGGGGATTCAGGTGGCCATTCCTCACCTCCTCAGAAATGCAGTAGATCATTCCAGGGAAACACGTTGTTCTTCTGAGACAGGTACTTCAGTATTGATAGGCTTTCCCAGCAGGAAAGGATGAGTTGTCCATGATGCAGTATTAGAAGATAGTTAAGCTAGTTGAGAAGTTTATGAGCACATTAGTCATGTTATAATTTCATGCTATGTAACCTGTGTTATATATGTATCTTGCTGTAATTGCATTGCTTCCAGCATCCAGACTGTGTGATTAGGAGTTACCTCTGTGGAGCACTGCCCTGTGCCAGGAAGTCAGCGCTCAGTTCCCTCTTGTGGCTGCCAGATTCTTCAGGAAGGATCTCTCCAAAGACTTGGTGCATTAGAACATCACAGAAACATATGTTCCTTAAATGACTTTCCATCTGGGCATTCCATTCTTCCTTATTCAAGAAGTTACAATAGTTTCATTAACTCTCTTAGTCTGCTCAATTCTGTGTTGTGATACTAAATATGCTTAAGGGTAAGTGGCCGAGCTCAATCTGCCTGTACACATAGAAAGGGCATTCCCCCCAGTGTAAGCTATGTACTTCTTTATTCACACAGTTGAGGCCCAGAAGTGCCTCCTTTGAAGAATGGCAAATGAAAACTAGTTTATTTCTCAAGTAATTTTGTTTCTTCACGTGTTTTTGAGGTAAAAACTCTGGGAAGAGGTATTTCCCAGGTTTTGTATATATTTGACTGATTACTCTTCCTTTGTGTTTGGAGCGCAAAGCACAGGGTGTTGATAGAAAGGTTTATTCAAGCAACAGGTAATGAAGCGTAGAGCTGATGAAAACTTTGAATAACATTTCTCAAGAATCTGAAAAAGAATAATTGTGCACATTGCACTTGGGGTTAGAATTGATGTATGTTTAATTGTCACTTTTAACATATCAGTCATCGATGCTTCTGTGGTTTTAGATCTGCTTTCTGGCAGCAGAATTGTAATGGGGCTGAAAGGCAAAAAATAACCTTGTACTTTGGTACTGGAAACAAAACGTATTAGCTTTGTCATACTAGTCATTAGCTGGAGCTTGAAATTGCTCTGTGTTCCTGTAGTAACCACAAGGCTGCACCCTGTGCAATGATCAAAATGAACCAGGTTGGACCTGTTGCAAGAATAGGTTTTAACTGCATATAAGAAAACTCTATTCTCTTACCCTGTGTTGGTTTTATCTGATCTATTAATAGAAGATTAAATTAATGTATTAATTAAGTGCACTGTTTAGAGAGAGAGATGGGGAAACAGATAACCTTGATATTGAGAGTTGGATGACAGTTGGGTTTTTCTATCTACCTCCTAGCCTGTACTGCAGATGTCATGGGTATAAACCAACACTGGCAGTGTTTTATTCAGCTGTTTGCAAACTCAGCATAAAAGCTGCAACTCTGTAGTTCAGAATAGATGGGATGTAAAGCTTTGGTAGTGCGACAAGTTGCCTCCTGTTTGTGCTAGTAGTCTTGGCAACTGCACGCATGGTGGTGTCAAGATTTGAAGATAAGTGCCTTTGCATATCTTGCAAGATTGTTGTTTATGGAGATTCCCCCTACTTCTCATTTAGAAATAATTTGTTCTGAGGAACAGCTGAAGTTACCTGCTACATTCTGCAATGTATATGTGGATAACATTGTCCTTCTGGAGATACTGGGAGAGCACTTGAGTCAGCTTTATGAGCTGAGAGTGTTTGCAAGACTTGAGACCAGGCTGGCCAAAGTTCATGATATTTTATCAGCTATGCCTATTGTCTGCAGCACATAAATTTGTTATAAGAGGAACTCTAGAACTCTGGCCATAGATCTATAGACATTCTCCTAAAAGAAAGCAACATAGCTCTTGTAGTTCAGAAGAGATGTCAGGAGCCTACTAATACCCAAGGTGGTAAAATATTCTTAGCATGACTACATGTGTCCACATTGTTCTTGCCCAGACCAAACTGTTATCTGCTGAAAAATCTCCTGCAGGTACGCATATTTTATGTATATGACACACTATTATATGAAATTCATACACTTTAACAGTCAAAGCAGGAGGCTGTTTGGCAGCAGTATTGGCAGATCCAAGGACCAGCGCTGAAAGCTGGAATCTGTGGCATCTGAGAAGCACTGCAGCTCCAAATGTTGAAATTCAATGACATTAATACCCCAAATTTAGGATATTTGGAAAATGAAAGAATTTGAGCCTGACCAATCAAGTCTGGCTGTCAGACTCCCATAGCTAAGCAATTACATCTACCATTTGTCATGCTCTTTAGGCTCATTGATATGACCATAAAAATCACAGTGATAGAAGCATAAAAAGAGTTTGAAACTGGGAATATTAAACACAAAATGGAAGACTGAGGGGATTTCTATTCTGCTATAGGACTGACTTCGCAATTGTTTTCTTGAAGTTCAGGATGCTTCTGTTGCTCGTATTTCTTACATCTATACACTTACATGGCACTTTATTTAATTAAGGCAAAATGCAAACATATAACTCATTGTGCTTTCCAGTAAAAAAACCAGAAACACATTCACTCACCAGTGGTACCAAACGTCTTTGGATGAAACAGACCTCTCTTTCCATTCCTGCACGGCAACTCTGCAGTATTTTAAGACAAGAACTGAAGAACAAATCAGAAATATCTTGAATATAGGTGAAATATGTTCATGGAGCAGTTTGCCATTAGGTCAAAGTGATGTTCTCTTGCAAAATAGTAGTTTTAAAAATGCACACTGTCATCCATTTCATCCAGCAGTAATGTTCCTTCTCCTCCTCATCTTTCATTTGTGGCAGATCTTAGGTGTCTTACCTAGTACTGGCTTAGCGAGAAGGCTGTTCATTCACAAATGTTACACCTGTGGTCTTGATTTCCTTTTATTCAAGAACATTTTAGCTGGTTTGTGAGACTTTCTGAGGTTGTAGTGTAGCAGCAAGAACCTGGCTTGGATAATTACACTATTGGTTGGAGTGGGTACCACACATTACATTTTTGTGCTCAAGAGAGCTCCAAAATCAGTTTGTTTCATCTGCATATATTGGTGTGTTTCTCGTAGAACTTCTCAGACTCCAGGAATGTGAAAAGCCAAAAGATTACTTAGATTTTCATTAAGAAAACACATCAGCATCAGGTGAGACCAGTGATACAGGAAGGCCACACTCACAGTAGCGTGACATGGCACAGAAGTATAACATCAGTCAAGCCATTAGAAAAATGGAAGTTTCATCAACTTTTAGTCCTGAAAATTACAGTATCTTCTTCTAACCTTGAAAATTTAGCCTCTGGACACCACTATTTTGTCTTTTATAATTTCTCTTTTGAAATCCTAATTAGGTTTCAGCCTGTGCTGTAAAGTGAGTAGGAAACATTTGCCTATTTATTCCCTTTGCTTTGGTGAGGGTTATCTCTGTTCAGCTGAACAAACTTTTCCAGTTACAATTAATTAAACAGTTTTCAGCATTCCAGCACTGCACCAAACTATTTCTCTTTGTGGCTCTTTGTTCAGACAGTTGTAACTCAGGAGCTTCAGGCAATGCTCTGCCTGCAGGATATTACAACTGGGCCCTGAAAATCAGTTCTGCTATTGAATCTGGCACATTGATTTTGGCTGGAGAACCAGCATATGTTTTTAACATATGAATGTTGGCAAATCAGATTGAAGTCATAAGTAAGAGGTCTGTTATCTCAATCCTCCGAGTGCTTTTGGGAATGAAGTATAATGGGAGGAATGTCAGCACTGGATAGTGAAGAACTGCACAGTCCCCAGATAAATCCGCTTGCAGATAGCAATGGGTTGCTTAAGATTGCCAGTGTAGCTGCTGGAATGAGCCATAGGAGTTACCTCTTGTTTTTATTACCCACAGGATCAAGGCTAATCCAAGAATAGCAGACAACCAATTCTGGCTCTCTGCCCATGTTTATCTCTGCCTATCACATATCATGCTGCTACAGGCTCATTTCTTTAATGCATGTAGTTTGTATTCATGTCCTGCACCAGAATGTACCGGTGTTTTCCTTCGCAGCAGGAATTGTTGTGCATGGCAAGGTTTCCTCAGTCTGCCTCCTTAGGAGGGGTCCTGGGAAGCAAAACATGGAACAAAACATGCCAGCCGTTGTTTATGTTCTGGTAGACAATGATGCTAATTTAGGGAAAAAAGTACCGATATTTACAACAAGGACACAAAAGGACTTCTTAATTTTCCATGTAAGTTGATTTTGAAGGACATCCAAGAGCTTGAGGCAGTTTGTGACCTATCCGTAACTTGGCACAAGTACATGACAAAAGTAAAATGACAGGCAGCAGTTTCTGAGGAGTGTGCAGATGCAGTGTCCTTTCTGCAGGTCTGAGCAGCTGAGGGGCAGCAGAGATGTGCTGCCTTCTCTGTGAGGGTGCTGAGGCGCTGGCACAGGGTGCCCCGAGAAGCTGTGGCTGCCCCATCCCTGGCAGTGTTCAAGGCCAGGTTGGACACAGGGGCTTGGAGCAACCTTGTCTAGTGGAAGGTGTCCCTGCCCATGGCAGGTGGTTGGATCTGGATGAGCTTTAAGGGCCTTTCCAAACCAAACCATTCTGTGATCTTGTCCTTAAAGCATCTGTACTTACAAAATGGAAGGCTTGCAAACCAGGGTAGTCAACTTTTTACAAGAGCAGAGAAAGGCTTCACAGACGTGATGCAAGTAACCTGTCCAGAGCTACTGTCCTGTGGTGGGAAGACCCCTACATTAGTAATGATGTGAGGATGCTCTTGGCTGGTGAGACACTGGAGATTTGAGACCCAGGTCCTTTGGGGATCCATATAATTGACTTCTGCAAGTCTGGTGATACAGTCTTGACAGGTATAAGTCACTGGCAAGTGCTCTTTTATTGTCTAATTCAACAGATGTAACAGCAAGTCAGTCCTCATAGTTGCGTCTGGTCTTGGAAGCGATATAAGCATACAGCTGTGTATTAACTGAGGTCAAGACTGCAGTTAGACCCAGAGTCATGCAGGAGCATTTCATCTCCTGGATTGTTTGCAGTAATTTTTCAGCTTATGGAGGACATCACAGGGTTGAGAGGAGCAAGAAGAGCACGATTGGTGGTTTCCCTTCCTCCACGTTTCCTCTGTGGAGGTGGCTACTCACAGTACCCATCAGGGATCAAACAGCTCTGGGAGCATCTGCAGGAGGCAGATAGAAGTCAGGCACATCTTTGACCACACAACTATGACCATATGGTTGTAGTTAAAACTGTCGTGTATATCTGACTCTTATCATCAACTATATACAATTAAAGGTGGTTTTAATTATATTCCATCTGTCTAGAAATCAAGAGTTCCCTTTGCCACAGCTACAGATGTTACAAATATGTGTTTCTATATGAGACACATGGCACATTCCAGAGCAGCACAAGTACTTGTTTTCAGCCTGAAAATGGAATCTCAGAGTTTGTAAAATGTGATTGTCATAAATAAACCACAGACTTGAGGGTCCTTTTTAAAGACTCATAGTGAGTTCCTGATGATTACTTCATGGGTTGTTTTAGTGAGTTTGAATTTAGCTTTTACTTTGATTTGCAGTGAACATGAAGTAAAACCTTTCTTATGCTGCACCGGATTTCTCAGTACAGTTTGCAGACAAGGGTGGAAAGGGTGCTGTTTCTCTCTGTGGTTCCTAACTGCCAGTTCTAGATGTAAACTATTCTTGTCCTGTTTTATAGCCTCTAAGCAGAGGAAACTGTGAAGGCAGATTCAGTGGAGAAAGGATCCCTATAAATACATTATTATCCAGATGTTTCTTATTCTATTAGTGTCTGAAGGATAACTCACTAAACTGGAAGTTAGTGTCATGGCATATCCAAGCCAAGACCTTAGTAACTTGATAATGATCCACTAAAACTTGAGAACTCTTCTCTTCTAGGATGTGAACCAGTTATTTTTTTCAGGGCATGACTTTCTTTAAGGGCCAGTTGGCTGTGATTAAATTCCTTCCTTTTCTGTGAAGATCTGGGACTTTCTGCTTTGGGAGACGTGGCATTTGGTGAGATGGTCCTTGAATCAGATCCAGCTTGGGAATTCCTATCTTTTCCCTGTAAGTGCAGGAGGTTTTTCAAATCCACTAAAATATTTGGAATCCAAGAGGAATGACAACAGATCGAAGGTGGTTGTGTTTTGGAGCAAAGATTTTTGTGTTGTTTCTAAATCATCATTTCTGTTGTTATTTTGTTCACATATAATTATGTACTCAGAGAGTTTCCTTGTCCCCTGCAGCATTTGAGAATGCAAATTGCAAATATGCCACTGTTTTCCACTTCATCATGGCATGGTTTAGGGTTTGGATACTCTGTCCTGCCTCGGAGTCTTTTCCTTTCTCCAATTCATGAGTCTTCACTCTGTTTTCTTTCTGACTTTGTTGCTATCCTTGAGGTTTGTCCATCTTGGTGTGATATTCAAATAGCACACCTGCTTCCAGCCGCCCTCCTACATGATTTACTTTCTTGTTGCAGATTACTCTTATTCCCACCATTTTTCCCCTATATAATTCTGCTCATTGCATGTGGCTTTCCCAGGACTCCTAACTAGGAGTCTTGAAAAGCTCTGAGAAAGCCTGCTTGGCTTACTTAGTAGTGTGATAGTCACTCCCAGCATTTCTGCTAGTCACATCACTCTTCTGTATGTGCAAAGGAACAGCCTTCTTGTTTCAAGCTTGTTCCTTTAAAACAATGAAACAAAGCACATATGAGACTGATCTATAACATTTTATAGCTGTTCTTAACTCGCTTTGTGTAAGTGACTTTGAGCTCTATCATCTTAGGGTAAAATGGGACTGAGCCACAGAGTTGGTTACAGCATTAAGCTCAAACATTTGCTCACTGCACTGAAAGCCCTTCTTCTTTCAGTCCCTTGCAAAACCCTCAATGATCTTTAAATATTTGGGATTCTTCTCTGTGTGTAGCCTCTGTGTAGCTTCAGTGGATCAAATACAGGGGAATGACCATGATCTACCCTACTCTGACCATAAGTATGCTGATATTTACGTGTTTTGCAATGCTGAAACTTACATGTGTTTAAAAGGTTAGCAGGGGCTTACAGAGCAGTTGTTACAGAAGGAAGGAATACAAAGCTGTTCAGTCCAGCCATTTAGAAGACTATGGGACAAACTGGGTGGAGACTGTGCATGTGTTTCAGGACCAGCTCAGGCTGCCAAGAAGGAGACAAAGTTTGCCATTCTCACCTGCTTCCATTAGGACTGTTTTCTTTCCTACTTTAGAAGAGGGAGATTCTTGTTTAGAAGAACAAGATGTTTTTTTTCTTGATGATGCTGTTGCTGTTGGCTTCCTCTTTGTTTTGCTGTAGCAAAGCAGGAGGTGACAAAAAATAGCATAGCAGAGGAGAAGAGAGGTGGCTGCAGGGAAAACGCCTCCTCCTTTCTTCAGCAATCTTGTCACTGGACCTTCCAGGGGTATTCCTGCATCCCCTTCCTGAGGATGCTGGAGGAAGGAGGTTGGTAACATGGTTGTTTCTTCTGGGGAGACTTACTACTGTTTTACACCTGAGATAGCAGGTCTTCCTTACCTTTGAAGGTCCAGCTCCATGTGGATTTTCCTAATGTTCAATGTAGAGGAAGGTAACATAATTTTCCAACTCCTCTGGAGCTCTTTCCTTGTTGCATGCAATTAACATCCCTCTGCAAAAATCTCTTAGTCCCAGTGATTTTAAAAATCCTCAGAGGAGCCTACTTTGGGAACTACTTTCTTCATGGAATTGGTTGCCCAGGGAAGTTGTCAATGCTCCATCCCCGGCAGTGTTCAAGGCCGGGTTGGACATAGCCTTGGGTGGCATGGTTTAGTGGGAGGTGTCCCTGCCCCTGGCAGGGGGGCTGGAACTAGATGATCTTGAGGTCCTTTCCAACCCAAACTATTCTATGATTCTATGATCATCTGATCTAGTTTCTTGGCAAAAGCACTGTCTAGACAAGATGGCCCAGCACCCTGTCCAGCTGAATCTTCAAATATCCAATGTTGGGGAATCTAATGGGATTCCAAGGGCTGATTGCTCTTATTGTGAAAAATTTTCCTCTTGTGTCCAATTCAGAATGTCTCCAAGAGTAATTTGCACCCATGAGTGAACACTGACATCCCACAGCTTCTCCTCAAGGACTGCTACACATGATCTCCACATGCTGGTCATGTCCTTGGCCATTCTAATCAAATGACTGTAGTACGTTGTCCAGGAAAAGAGTTACAGCGTGCTGCTTGGCATCCTTCTTGCTTATGTCTAAAGAAAAAGTGTTTTACTTAAAATGAGTGGGAAAAGCCCACAATAAAGTCCATTCTTTCCCAAAGCACAGCTCACCCATCTCCAGCCTGATCTCCTTTGGAATGGAGCAGCTGTCAAATTCTAACTGGAATAAAATTCAAAGAACCTGTGGATAAAATATTGACAGCACATGATGGTATCAGACATAGCTTTGATTCTTTACAAGGTTCCAGTAGGTGAGCAACATCTGTTTTACTTTCCACTGCTCTGTGTACTTTCCCAGTTTACATGGAGCATCACTTGAAGACAGCATCATGCCAGGAACTGAACAAAGCAAAGGGCAATACAAACAGTATTGTGTTCCTGCTGAGCTGCTGTAGCGAGTATGACAGTTTCCCAGAGCCAGATCACTTCATGTGCAGAATTTAATGAGCTGCCAAATGCTTCTAAATGTCAGAAAGTCCAGAGGAGAATGCCCAGTATAGAACATGGAACAGACAAATTAATTCTTTAGCTTGCAGCATCTGCCAGTTAATTTCCCATGAAGATTTCTCCCTTTCCCCTCCTCCAGTGTGTTTCAGACTGTGAAATGATCAGCCTTTCCCTAGAGGTGGAGAACTGACCACATTAAGGGCCACAGGGCTGCCAATTGCCTTCACTTTCTAGAAAGGGAACAACTGCATTTGTTTTCTTAGGGCAGTGTGACCCAGTGTTGGCATTTCATTCATTGAACTGCATGTCTCTTCTTGTGTGAGAATACTGCTTCTCTGATGTGGTGTCCATGAGCAAAGTAAGATAGAGCTGTTGTACCCATGAGCAAGTCCACAGTGCAGAGAAAGGAAATAGCTGGTTAAAAGGAGAAATTGAACTCTTCATAGTGACTCTTGATTGAATAATGACTTACCCAACTTGAGCAGCAATGTGAGTGGTGGGGTTTGGATGGATGAGGGCAGCAGTAAGAGGAAAACCTCTTTCCTGACATTACTTTTGCAGTCCGAAGCCTGCTGTCCTTTGGGAACGGGGTGGACACTGGGCAGTCTGGTTTGCTTTGAGTTTTAAAGCCTTTGGAAAAATCTGTTGAGATTAAAAAAGATGAACAAATAAACCAAATCCTTCTCTTTCCCATTCCTCCCAAACCAGTTTTCCACATTCCAGGTCCGCTTGTGCATGGAAGCCATTTATAACCCTGGCACATGTGAATTCTTTACAGAATGGAAATTCCTCCATGCTAGGTGTTATTTCTGGTGCAGACTCAATGGTATTTGCTGTTGGCCGACCATAGTCTCTTGCTGCCCAGTGCCGAGTGTAACAGTTACTAGGGTTTGACTGGATCCTCATGGTCCTCTGGGCAGCAGTGTTCTCACCATGGAAGTGGCAGGGAAGCTGTGATGTGGCCTAAATAGCTTATCTACCACAAAAGGCATCAGATATAATCACTTGTAAGATGAGCTTTTCCATTGCTCCTGAGCTGTTCACCCCATATGACTCTCTGTCCTCACCACACCTAGGGAGCTTTGAATCCTGAACTAGAGGCTCTGCTGAGTACATAGAAAATGGAGATAGCTAATTAGGCTCCTCCCTTAAGTACCTGAATTTAAGAGGGCGTAAATGTCTCCTCTGTAGGCCAAGATAAGGGTTGAAGTTCTCTGGAACAGACTGCTGCAAGGCATCTCCCAAATGCCTGTTGATGATTGCTGCTTTTCCCTCAGGGAACTGGCTGTTCTGGAATGATTCATCCCATCCCATGTGTCCTGGACAAGGTAGAGAGCCTAAATTGTTCAGGGAATTCACTCCTGGGTCATTTTCAAAAGGGACTTTTTACAAGGGCGTGTAGTGATGGGACAAGTGGGAATGGTTTTAAACTGAAAGAGGGGAGATTTAGATTAGATATTAGGAAGAAATCTTTTGCTGTGAGGGTGGTGAGGCATTGGCACAGGGTGCCCAGAGAAGCTGTGGCTGCCCCACCCCTGGCAGTGTTCAGGGCCAGGTTGGATGGGGATTGGAGCAACCTGGTCTAATGGAATGTGTCCCTGCCTGTGGCAGGAGATTGGAACTGCATTTTCTGTAAGGTCCCTTCCAACTCAAACCATTTTATGATTCTATGATTGGCAATTCAGGATGGCTCAGATGTTTAAAAACATCTCTGATTTTGTAGATGCTGCCTTGTTACTTGTAGGTAAAGAAGGAGCGGAGGGACAAATAGTGCTTTTGTGTGTAAAGCAATAATGGTGTTGGTTTAGAGTGCACTGTGCAACTGACACAACGGAAACAGATGGCAAATATTTTACAGAGTGGAGTTATTCCACCCTGAAGGAAGTTCAAAGTCATACAAGGAGATTTCAGCTTGCAAATCCCATTATTGATAAATGGTTCTTAACACTGTTTATTCTTACTGTGCTTGCCTGTGTGCACACAGGCACATACACACACAGCTTTCAAAATGGCTTTCATGGGAGCAGCTGCTTTCATTAACACCAAAATCATTTTACAGTTTTTGGTATGTGTCTTTCTCTGCACTTTGGAAAGGAAGTGGTACCTTTTCCCCTCAGTTATTCTTTCTTGGATGCTTAAATGAAAAGGGATGTGTTTTGTTTTGTTTTGTTTTTTTTTTTTTCCAGCATTAATAAATTCATTACTGGAAATGAGAAGGGTGTTTTCAATTACAGCTACAGTTCTGAGCCTTCCACCAGGGTGACAGGCATCCCTGGGGAGAAATCAAGCAAATAATCCATCCCTCTGGCTGTATATTGAGAGGATGGATGGAATGTGTTGTGTATGAGAGTATTATGCTACCCATATCTTCACGTCTAATCTTGGTACTGTATTCATTCTTACAGCAGGAGTAAGGAGGTCTCTTCATAAGCTATCCTAAATGGGTATTGTAGCTATTGTAATTACCTTATTTATATTCCTTTATTGCCTTGCAATGCTTCCTGTTGAGTAAAACCTCACTCTGTTGGA
Organism: Forpus xanthops; assembly: GCA_032466535.1. Classification (NCBI taxonomy): domain Eukaryota; kingdom Metazoa; phylum Chordata; class Aves; order Psittaciformes; family Psittacidae; genus Forpus; species Forpus xanthops. Next base: position 87,049 of record JASSUY010055426.1, read on the forward strand.
TGCTGTACAAATTAGGAACTTGTTTTTCTACAAACAGCTTACATTACAAATAATGTACGTTTATTCTTATGCAGTGATGTCTCTGTGTGAGTTCATATCTCTTTAATTCTATTCATTCCTTCCCAGCAAAACAGTTCACATTAAAACCCGGCTGTATCAGCTCTGCTGCAGTCTAGGGGGTCACAAATGGAGGCCTGAGCTCTGCATGTAGGAAACATAGGATGTAAAAAGCAGTTGAATAGTGGTAGTACAGCATAAAAATCAATGGAGGCAGCACTGAATTAGCCCAGCTTAACTGAAGTTTCAAATAAGTGTTACTAAGTGAGCAGTGGAGCAGCCTGTACATATGGAATATTTAGAACCACAGGCGCAATTACTGTGTAAGCTGCACCCCTGAGATGATAGTTCTGCTGATCCAAACCAATGCATTGGCCACTTGAGCTAGCAGGGCCTGACCTATAGCTACTAATAGTAGAAGCAGGTCCCTTATATTCAGTCCAGCCCTGTTTCCCATATGTATTGTATGAAACCAGCATGTCCTGGCATGACCCCATTTTGGGTTAGAAGCAGTTCAACTAACCAAGGCTGAGCAGTTCCAGTTCCTTACACCCACTGTGATCTGCCAGTCTTGCTGAGTGGACAGAGTTTGCCTCTGCAGGTGGGCTTTAGCTATGCCAGCCTCCCACCAGCATACCCAGGAAGTGATGAAGTGTGCAACACAGCAGGCCAATATTAACTGTACTGGATGTTTTCCTTGTTTGCACAGACCCTTCATGCTTCTGCCACCGCTGATGGAGTGGATGAGAGTGGCCATCACCTACGCTGAGCACCGGCGCAGTTTAACTGTGGACAGTGATGATATCAGGCAGACAGCCAGACTGCTCTTACCTGGACTGGACTGTGAGCCCCGGCAGCTAAAGTATGTGTTTTATAAGCTAAAGTAATTGTAACTTCTTACAGTATTCTTTTTCTTGCTGTATTTCAGAGGAGCCAGATCTCAAAATACTGTACAGCCAATATGTGTTTCACCTTTTAGTCCTCCAAGAGATAAAGGAACTTTGGCCAAATACTGCAGCTGGGGTAGAAAGGTGTTGTCTTGCCAAAAGAATGAGACAGAGAAGGATTGAAATACAAGTGTTTGGACTTTTATGCCTCAGTCTTAATTTCATAGAATCACAGAATGATTTGGGTTGGAAAGGACCTTAAGATCACCTAGTTCCAACTCCCTGCTGTGAACAAGGGCACCTCACACTAGCCTGTGTAATTGCAAGATGATTCTTTGCTTTTTGAGATACCTCAATGAAAAGTATCAGTACCTTTAAAATCTTCCCTCACCTCTACATTGAACAGGGATTTATAATTAGCTTGGTTCATTAGCACATCATAGGTATTTTATTCAGGTTTGCAGTTGCTGTCATTAGCACTGGTTTTATTATCAGGGTTACATCTTGAACTTCAGCACGAGGTAAGTTCTTGTTTCTTGCATGAATTTTATCTCCTCGACACCTTTGGGTTAAACGAGTGGGTGGGATGTTTAATAAGAATAAATAATACTTTTGTCTTGCTCTTAAGTGATGATCACCTGAAAAGATAAAAATACACCATTCTCTAGGAGTTACTTGACATGAACAACAAAAGCAACAAGAGGTTTTGATCAGGAGTCCTGGATCTGGTTTTGTTGCTTTTCTCCTTGCCTTCTGGCAGCCAAAAAGTCTCTTGCTTTCTTCTCCATCTCTGTCTCCCCATTTGTGAGTTGGAGGCTAGCACTTATTACCCACAAAACTTGATGTGGAGCTGAATTAGCTGGTGAGTATGGTGGTGCAATTACATGACTGAACCTTTTATCAGCTGTGCTCTTAGTCTCATTCTCAGCTCTCAATTCCTGCGTGGTACCTGACAGACTGAGAGTGCTGCCAGTCTGTGAAAGTGAAGTTAAGCAGGTGATCCTCAGCAGTTATTTAAACTCTTTGGCTCCAGACTGGAAGGGAGCAGCTGAACTTGGACTTATTCCTGGAAGACTTTTCTTCTCCCTTTTTCCTGCCAGTGTACGTGTGCTTTGTGTCAGTGGAAGCACAGGCTACTCTGTACGTGTGGATGGTAGATGCTAGTGTAGGCAACTTTATATGGGCTCAACTAATTTCACAGATGTGCCTAATGCTTGCCAAAACCTCTGAAGTTCTTCAATGAACAACACTGCGGAAGACTAACCTGATCATGAGTACTTCCAGTCAGCTTCAAGGGTTCTCTTTCAGTCTCTCCTTTAGAAAGGCTTTTGATTTCAAAACTAATCCAAACCTTTCACTTCAGAGGCATCCCACTCTCTCTGCGCTGTTTTTCTGTGCACATTAACATACAAAGCACTTTTATAGATCATAAAATACAAACAAAAAAGAGGGCAAGGATTTGGGTGTTTGATTTTGCTCCTGATGTGAGCTAGAAGGAAACATTTAGAGACAGCCTTTGTGAAAATTGGGGTCATCTCAGTAGTTTTAAACTAAAGCCGTAATGACATGTCTATGAAATGAAGCTCTCAATAGAAACCCAGGAAGTCTAAAATAATGTCAGCAGTAAATAAAAGTGAAAAGCAGGTACAAAGATATGAAATAACTCAGGCTATGTTGGGTATAGAATCACAGAATAGTTAAGATTGTAAAGGACCTTAAGATCATCCAGTTCCAACCCCCCTGCCATGGGCAGGGATACCTCCCACTAAACCATGCCACCCAAGGCTCTCTCCAACCTGGCCTTGAACACCACCGGGGATGGAGCATTCACAACTTCCCTGGGCAACTCATTCCAGTGCCTCACCACCCTTACAGTAAAGAATTTCTTCCTCAGGTCCAATCTAAACTTCCCATGTTGAAGTCTGAACCCATTACCCCTTGTTCTATCTCTACAGTCCCTCATGAAGAGTCCCTCCCCAGCATCCCTATAGCCCCCTTCAGATATTTGGAAGGCTGCTATGAGGTCTCCACGCAGCCTTCTCTTCTCCAGGCTAAACAGCCCCAGCTTTCTCATCCTATCTTCATAGGGGAGGTGCTCCAGTCCCTGATCATCCTCATGGCCTCCTTTGGACTTGTTCCAAAAGTTCCATGTCCTTTGGATGTTGAGGACACCAGAACTGCACACAATGCTCCAAGTGAGGTCTCATGAGAGCAGAGTAGAGGAGCAGGATCACCTCCTTTGACCGGCTGGTCATGCTCCTTTCGATGCAGCTCAGAATATGGCTGGCTTTCTATTCTAATTAGGCATAATTCCATTGGGTTGTTCTTGGTTGTCAGTACTGGCCCAGGGAAGGAATATGTGATAGGTTTCTATCCAGTTTCTTGTCACAGAAAAAAATGGCAATTCCGTAAGAAAACTATGATCCTTCACAATTCTTACCTCAACAGTCTGTTCCTCCATAGGGATATATGCAGTGGGCATTCCCTGCAGGTGAAACAACCTCTGCTTTAAAGTAACACATATCCTCTGTAGTAGAGGACAAAACTCAAAGTTAAGCTTGACCAGGACTTTGTTTGGAACCAGCTTGGCTGAGTTGTATTTTCAGAGGGCTAAAGATGTTCCTTGATGTGTGGTATGAGAGAAAGAGCATGAAAGATATAAACTAACAGAAAAAATCCATGAGGAGAGAGCAGTGCCCATTATGTGATCCTTTAAAGCAGTCATTTGTAGCCAGCCATTACAGCACATTCAGGGGGAAAGGAAATCTTGGCACTGAAGCCATGTTTAGCCCTGGCTTGCTGTGTGACTCCAGGAAAACTGCGTGTTGTTTTCCCTCATGATACACAGACTAAAAGTCACATAATGATAGTTCCATGCAGTGATGCATCAGGTCGGGTATGCTGAAATGCCTGAAAGAGAAGTTGGGCATAACAAAGTATAACCTAGTGTAACCTGAAATTCAGACCTCTCATGTCTATTCTGTGACACAGGCTGCTTGGACAACATAGTCTTCCACAACAACTGCTTGTGTCTTAGTGGATGAAGCTTCCTAGTAAGATGTTCTTGGTTTATATCTGTCAGTTTATAAACATCTTCAGTACTTACCTGTAACTAGTTAAATGATAATGTAAGTGAGGCAGTGGTAGGTTGCAGAGAACTGTGTTTCATTTCCACTTATATATAAAAGCTGGGATTTTAATAGAAGCTGTTATCACACAGTGGGCTTTTTATTTCCTCACTGCGGGCCAAATTTCGGTCGCTCACTAACAGTAATTATAGTTGTATTACTGCTTATGAAACCCAAAGAGCACACCAGGCTCCTGCTTCCTCTCCAAGCTATCCCTTCCCAAACTAAGACCTCAGCCCTATCCCTTTCCCTGCTCTCTGGGCTCTGCCTTGTTTATGTCTCCCTGTTCACCTTCAGCTCTTCAGTTCCTGCCCCAGGCACAGCTGGGTGTACGTGGGAGCTGCACTGTGAACAACTGAGCACAGGCTTTACTCTAGGAAGTGTGTAAGAGTTTGCCTCTTTTCTCCATGCGTAACAACTCACACATGGAAAACCTGTTGTGGTTACAACTGCTGCACAGCAGTTGTGTGCATGTGAGCTCTCTCCCCTGCTCTTGTAGGATGCTCTATCTTGTATCACTCTCTGAAAGAAAAAGATGTGCACCTATCATAGAGGAGCATCCTGTCAAGATACCTCTGCACAATGTCAACTGTATACAGTGACTTATGCATGGGCTGAGCCTGCAGATCCCCCAGGAATGAAGCTCACAAATGATAACTTTAAATTCATTACCTGAGCTGGCCTCCTGGCAGCTCTGCACCAAGGACTACAGCAGCTTTTCACTGTGCCTCTCTGATAGCTCTGTGCTGCCCTTTTGTTCTCTTTGCTCAGCAGAGCTCATGGGGGAATTGTCCTCCCACTGCCCTTGCTCCAACAGTGCCTGTAAGTAGCACTGGGGGGAATCATGCCTGTTGGCAAAACAGAAACAATGTGCAAAGCCAGGTACATCCCTGCAAAACTTATTTTCTGAGGTTCACTGGATTTCAAGTGAAGTAATTTTATTTCTCTTTTTCTCCTAGCATTCTTCTTCTCCTTCTTCTTCTGATATTACAAAATCATTGCATCATATCCTACATAATATTGCAGCATCATGCTCCTGTACCAATTACTTCAGTAGAACAAGATTATTGATTTACTAGCCTAGCTCTAGGATTTATATCTGCCTGTCATTAAGCCTTTAACCTTACTGTCCTCTTGTGCTCTGTACTTTAGGTGCCCTAATCTTGTATCTGGGTGCTTCAGAGATCTTGTCTTCTGTACTCAGCTGCCTCAAAGACATGTTTTATTTGCAGATGTATCTCCAAAGAACCAGTGACTGCAGGACTGTCCCTTTGCTTCCCTGCTGACAGTTCTCCAAACTGTACCCTCATGTAGTTCCTTTCTGAAAGCAGCTGTGGTGAGATACTGGTTTCCCCCATCCAATGTGACCAGTCACCAGTTGTGGAGGGATCCTTGTTAACTCAGCATATTGTTCATAGCATCTGCTCACCATTTGTTACCCACCATCAATGCAACTTCAGAAGGATTAAAGAAACAACCAGCTGAATTAAAATGTGCATAAGATTCATCCTGAATCTTCTTCGTGAAGCGATGAGTGTTGTACTTATCTGCCAGGCTGCACAAAGTTTCCACAAGAAGTAGGTCTTGTTGAAAGCATCTCAGTTTTCAAAGGAACTTGGCAGGCTGATATCTCACTCACTGAGAGTTTGCACAAGAGCCTGCGTGGAAAACCAGACAACTAATAGAGAAAGCATTCACCCCGAAATAACATCAAAGGGCTGACCACATCAATGCCCAGCTGAGATAGGAAACACCTCCAATTTGGCGATGTTTCTTCAGTGGAAGAGATACACTTGCAGGGCTGGAATTCAGAAGACTGAGCAGATAAGGAGAGGACTTACAGTAATCCCTGGGATCCTTCCAAATGAGATAAAGGTCCTTTGATAGTCATCTGAGGGATAAGGGTTTAGTAGACCTTCACAGAAATATTAAGACACTTCCTTTTATTGAGGCATTGGAAAAGAGTTGAGAATGTTCCATTACCTAAAATTGATTTTGATATTACATTTTTTTATTCTTTTGTGGGTTTTTTTTTCCCAGAAAAGAATAAAGATTGATACCTTCTTTCAGAAATGTCTCTTATTGCAAAATAATAGCTAATCTGGTAGGCAGACAGCATCACTGTTTCACCCTAGCACTATACTGGTATTTTACTGGATGCGCTTTATCTTCCTTTACAATATGTTCTTCTATGGATGGATTACCCTATGACAAGCAGGGAAATACAAATACGATGGCCAAAATATACACAGCTTATTATTTAAAACAACCTGGGGTTTGGTGTGTTTTTTGAGACAACAGAACTAAGGAAACCTGGTTGCTGCCCGTTTTGCTTCCTGTCACACTGGTCCCCCCACATTAACCTTGCTGCTGCAGTAAGCCTGGATGCTTGGTGCCTGGTATGGTATGGGCATCTTCCAGCATCCCCTTCCTGTTTTCTTGGATAAGTTGTAGCAGAAGCAGTGCCTTGATCCAAAGGACCCTTGTAGTGTGGGGCTGGGTGGAAAATACCACTCTTGGCAAGGAGTAAGAACTTCTTCCTGTCTTTCCTTGAAGAAAAACACCAAGGAGGCTTCTTTACTTGGACACCCTTTTAATCACATTTTTTTCCATGAGCCTACTGTCTCTAAGAGCTAAAACTTCTATCTCGAATGTGAGTGAAGTTAGCCAGATTGCTCAGAAATGATTACACAGTGGGGAAGGCAATAGGCAAAGCCATCGAAATTCATAAGCCTGATTTCTGTAGGAGATGGGGCTAAAAATAAAAGAAGAAATCCAGAAATGGTTTTGTCTTCCACAGACCTGAATGCTGCTTTAGTTCCTTCCGAAGACTGGATGCTAAGGCTGCTACTGAAAAATTCCAGCAGGACCTGGGGTTCCGAATGCTAAACTGCGGAAGGACAGATCTAATCAACCAAGCCATTGACGCACTGGGACCTGATGGGGTGAACACCATGGATGATCAGGTATGACAACACACACACAGATTCTCTGCACGAACAAATGGCATGTTCCTTTCCATGTGGCAAACCAATACATGGGGTCATGTTAGCTGCTTCTCCAAGGCTTTTCTAATTCTAGCTTGTGCTCTAGTCTGAAAATAACAATAAAATAACCCCCAAACTGCACCCGTCACCCTCACACCACCCCCAAGAAGTCCATCAAAGCCCAGAGGGAGTTGTTTATCAGCTGGAATGCAGGTCTGTTCCTTGGATGGCCTGTCTGAGACACTGATAGAAGATAGGTTAATACACAGGCTGCAAAGTCTGGTGTTGTCTTAATGCTAATGTCAAAACAAAGTGGGTTTTGCCAGTGACACTCTCTTCTGGTTCAACAGCCCAAATCCACTCTGGGTCAGTGATGAGTGACCAAAAGGTGTTACTGGCTGATGGTGTTCAGGCTGTCTGTGCAAAGTGAGTTACATGTGTCAGTACAATCCAACATGCAGCAGCAATGAGAACCCCAGTGGTATTGGTATCAATCAGTAGTAGCTTTGTTGAAAGTCCATCATGCTGATGTGTCTGTTATTTGTTTTTTTTTTTTTTTTCTGTTTCCTGCTCAGCTACACTGTACCATAGGGATTTGGTAGTCTGGGGAGCCTTCAGCTGCTTCTGCTTGTGCTGTCAGTCCCATCAAGTAACAAGCCTGTTCTCTGGGGCATCATTCAATGCATGGCATTAGCTTTTAATTTAAGGAAAAACCCAACCTCCCCCAAATAAACACTCGTGATAGCTGTCACAGCAATGGGAATGAGCTGTCATGTCTCAGAAACAATAGGATATTTAGCAGTAGGAAGGATTTATGTTCAAGTAGAGAGGTTTTCTCCTAGACAGCATTTACCGCAGCAGCATTTCAGATTGAATTCTGAAGCTGGCACATCTTCCATGGTGCTTTCCATAATCCTGCAGTTTTAAAGTATTACTATGTACACACACACAAGCAGAAACTACTGCACAAGTTATATCAAGGTATATAGTTGCCTTATTTACACATTCAACATATGAAGCTTTGTGGTCACAGAGGTGGGATGTCACATTATAGGTGCCTTTGATAATGACTTTATTAAAGTGACAGAGGTGGCAGATTTGTATTTGGAAGGTTTGCCACTTACTTCCTGTATGGCTTTTCCCCCCTCCATAAGTTTTTGCAGTTCCTGGTTTTGTCACCTTGAAGCTTTTTGTTCTCTTAAAGCATTTTATTTTGCATTGCGAGCCTTACTGACCTAACAGCAAAGACACCAGTGCCAAGACCATCAGTTCCCTCTGCAGCATGTTTCTTACCTCTTCAGCCAACAGGGAGCTGTTTGGCCTTTGCGTATATAAAAGACCGTGCATTTTGTAGGCAACTCATGGCAAAGAGAAGTTTCTGCTGGCACTTAGTTATGGTCTCATTGTCATAGAATCATAGAATCATAGAATAGTTAGGGTTGGAAAGGACCTTAAGAATCATCTAGTTCCAACCCCCCTGCCATGGGCAGGGACACCTCCCACTTAAACCATGTCACTCAAGGCTATGTCCAACCTGGCCTTGAACACTGCCAGCGATGGAGCATTCACAACTTCCCTGGGCAACCCATTCTAGTGCTTCTTCACCCTTAAAAAATTTCTTCCTCATATCCAATCTGAACTTACCTGTTTAAGTTTGAACCCGTTACCCCTTGTCTTCTCACTGCAGTCCCTCATGAAGAGTCCCTCCCCAGCATCCCTATAGGCCCCCTTCAGATACTGGAAGGCTG
>JASSUY010055441.1:1011-95674 GCA_032466535.1 Forpus xanthops
CCCCCCCCCCCCACAGAAAGAATCTTTACTTGCCTTTTAAAGGAGTTTTATTCTTTACTTACTGACTACCTAAATATCATGATTTCTTTTCCCATACACCTTATATTTGTTTATTTCTGCGAAGGTGGAGGGGAAACCTACGTGTCATCTACCTGTTCCTGTTCTGCATGACATTTTGATTCTTAGAAAATCCAACTTAACAGATGTGTTTACTAAAGGCATGCTAGTCAGGGCTATTTTTCAGCATTTTTCAAATGGTTTACTTCATTTTTAACTTAACGTTTTTTATGTTCATGCGTATTTTATATTTGTGTACATGCTTAAATGTGTGCATACCTTGGTATTTAACTGTGTATATAAGTAATTGAGGGCTGGTTTCACTGCTTCCTTCGCTTTTTTTGTCATTCCCATTGCTATCCTTTGCCTGTTTGTCCCATAACTGGCTTAAAATCTACTAATGTCAGTGTGTAACAACTGTACCTTGCTGGATTGGTTGAGTTAATAAATAACAACAATACTTACTGATGACCTTAATCAAAAAATTGGCAGTGTGATTTATACAGTTATGGTTAGTGGTATTCCTCTAAGTTTTATGTCAATTTATCTGTGTGGGTAAAAAAAATTATAAAAAGAAATTAACTCCAAAGGGAAAAAAAATTGTGCATGTGAGCACTTCTTGAAAGCATTAGGGTAAAAATGTACAGGATGCAAGTTGCTCACATACAGGATATAAAGTTTAACACAAGCAAATAGTAATGGCTGTGTCAGTAAATGCTAAGCAGTAGAGAGCTTTCTTTTATATTTCATTTTTGTAGAAATAAAAGAAGTATTTTTGGAGAACAAGACACATCTTATAATTTTCAGCGTATTTTTAAACTTTTAAGTTCTCTAGGAAAATTAAGATACAAGAATGGAGTAAATTTAATCTACATGGTGTCTACTTTTGGTGATTTGTAATAAATGTTTTTTCTGTTTCTAGGTTGCTGAAAATATGACAGGCTGACATGGGAGGAGATTTCCGTGTAAGAAGAGTGCCAGGTCAAAGTTAACAGAGGCTTTGAAGATTGCCACTATTTAGAAAATGAGTGGAATAAGTGTGTGTGTGAGAAGGATGTATAGTATAACTTTGAAACGTTTTTTAATGAGCTAAGTTCATGTGTAATCTCATTACTTGCTATTTTTGTGAATTATTTGTGAATACAGTACAGTTGCTTGTACATTTGCTTGTACATTTGCTGAACTTACTAGTGTGTAGCAACAAATACTGTATAATGAATATAGTTTGTTAACGCATCCTTTAGAACTGCTAATATATCCTGGGTTTTATCTGTTTCTTAGAGGAAAAACTGCATATACAATTTTAGTTTCATTTTATGGATCAGATAGGAATGAAACCCATCCTGACTTCATTTTAATTAGAGTGAGGGTAGTGACTTAAGTCTTAACCTGAAGGTGAGAAATAAAGTACTTTTGATAATATAGGTAATGAATGGTTCTTTTGATTCAGATTGCTGGGAAAAGTGTTGTGGGGTTTCTTTTGGATTTTTTTTTTTTTTTTTTTTTAACCTTGGATAACAAAGGAACTTCAGTTATCCATGCAGAAATGTATGCAAATTTAAATGATGGATTACAGGGAATATTTTATGGAGTTCAGATGATACATTTGTTACACTTATTCTGGCTACTAGACCTAAAAATATTACAGCCATATTGCTACTGCTTAGTCAAAGCACACATGAGAAGCATCAGATTTGGTTGATGGGAATCAGTGAGTCTTCAACAGTCATTTGGTATAGGAATGTTTTCTCATTCAGCACTAGGAATTTTCACTGATGCCAAAACAAGTGTTTATAGTAACTGGTATACAGTAAACTCACTTACTGTGTTACTTACCAGTAAAAATCCAAGAGTTCTGCTTCATAAGACAATTTTTGTTGATTCTTCATCTGCTGCTGTTTAAGCACTTTATCTTTTTTGTTTTGTTTTTGCTAGCATGGTTCCAAGATATAGTGCTAATGGGACCTAACCTCCAAGGTTAATAGTTTGGGGCACATTTGGAAATGAACCTAGAATATTAGTTAAGCCAAACATTATATTTGTGCAGAGAAAAAGAAACTCTTTCTACTTTAATAGTTTACATTGTATGCAGTCTAGGTCATAGCTCTACAAAAAGAAATTGAAGGGGCTACATACTTCAAGTTGCTGGCAGAGAGAATAGGAAAAAGTTATATTACACTGAATCATTTCTTATTATTTCCAGTTAGGCTGGCCAAAAAATCATTCCAGGAAGACGATATGAAAGCTTCTGTGAAGTGCTAGAATCACCATTCCTGGAAGTATGTAAAAGATGTGTAGATGTGGCACTTTGGGACATGGTTTAGTGGTGTACTTGGCAGTGCTGGGTTAATGGTTGGACTTGATAATCTCAAAGGCCTTTTCCAACCTAAATGATTCAATAACCAAGCTGTGAACAAGCGTTCATGAGTGAGTAAAATGATTCCACTTAAAAATCCTTCATACATTGGTGGTATAACTTCAGATTTATAATACTTCAGATTTAGAATATTGGGTGTAACAGTTTTTGAAAATTCTGATGTATCTCTAATATGAAGAGATATAAACAGTGAAATTTATCCTAGGGAATCTGAGAAGTCATTAAAACATCATGAAAAAGCCAGGTCAGATCAACAGAAATTATCAGTTAGCTCATACACTTAATTTTATCTGAAGTCACTGCTGCGTGTCAAAAGTGAGAAAGGGCTGGGGAGCATTCTTGTTGGTTTTGGGAGTCATGTCTAAGCCTGTGAGGTCTCATTGTGAAACCTAGGCTCTGCAAGGCTTCTGTAAACTAAAGCAAATGTGCCCTTCTGGTAAGAAAAAAAGAAAATCCTAATAGCATTGAGTTTCCAGTAAGGAAATGTTTCTCTGCTCTAAAATAAGTATCACTTTGTTGGTGCTCCAATGATACGAATGTGAGCATTGATGACTGAGAAGCCTCTGCTGCATTTGTAACACACACTGCCTTCTATAATGTTTAACTAAGAAGCTAAGCGAACAGCATGTGCTTTTCCTCTGGTCTCTTTACTTACATGCTTTTGGAACTCTTGAAAAGATAAACAGGAATAGCTATACAGGTCTCAACCAAAAGTTTTTTTAACACAGTAGCCTCTCTTTTAGTCAAAAGCAGCTGCCTGAGGAAGGAGAAGAACAATGCAAGAACATTTGGTTCTTTCCCTTCTGTGTTCTCGTAGCTTCCAAGTGTCTTCTATTCCAGGCTTTCCTGCACATCATATGGTTCGTCTATTTAGTAATCCCCAATGCTTCTTTTTCCAGTCCTTGTTCAGTTTCCCTTCCTGAATAAGTCACCTTCATCAATTGATGTGTTTCCTAAAGAATTGCCGCTGCTTGGTTATTTTGAACCTGATTTTCACTAGCTCAGCTTAATATTCCCTGTACAGTAAGCTTTTACCTACGATGCTTGTGCCAGTCATGGATCTGCAGATACATAGCATTCACATTTAAATTTCCTCTTCTAAACTGAAATGCATTAGTTAAGATATTCCTTGGCTAATCAAAGGCATGGAGTAACTTCTGTATTTATTATCCTTTGAAACTTTTTTGAGTCTTATGTATTATTTTCTGAGAGAGGAACCAAAACAGCACACAGCATTAGGCATGCAGTTAAGTACTAGCCTGTTTGTTTACTTTCTTTTTCTTTATTCCTTTCCTAGCAGTTCCTCATTCGAGTTTTTAAATTTGAGCTGAGCACTGAACTGTCTTTATGGCATTATCTGTTGTAACCACAGGATCTTACTCTTGAGCAGTAATGATAAGCTGAGAGGCTGTTGGTCCATAGGTGAAAGTATGGTTGTTTATCTCCATGTATACAGTTTTTATTTATTCTTTGCTGATGTGCTGTTTTATTTCCTAATCAGTCTTACATGTCCTTCTGCAGGTCTTCACAGTTTGCTAGTAGTCTTACTACTGTTACTAACTCTATCCCTGTCAAATTTTGCTACTTTGTCCCTTTTTGGTTATTATGAATAGATCAAGCAGCACATGAGCTAGCAAAGGCTCTGCAAAGTGCCACTGGTGACCTATGGGAGGAATTGTTTATTCCCATTCCTTTTCAGTGATTGTGGATAAAATGCAGTCCTGCCTACCAGTGCCTACTTATTCTTATACCCAGTATTTTTAGTGTCACATATAGCACAGCTGTGAGAGCCTAAGCACAATCACTAATCCAGCCTGACCAAGACATGGCATTCTAGATAATTAACAGGATCAGTGACATTTGTAATTGTATAATTAGGTTTTATCAATATAAATTTAGGTAAGAAAATAATTTCACAGAAGATTGTAGCATACCCCAGAAAAGAACAAACATGATCCTGAAGTCTGTCTTAACATGAGGAGTTCTTATTTCTCAGGTAACTGTATTAGCAAAAGCAAAAAAAAAAAAAAATCTGTTAACAAGAAGAAAAAAAAAGACAAAAATGTGAAAAGAAGCAAAAACCAACCCAGAAATCTGGATGATGATCAGGCCGAGACACTTAACCTGATAGATCTGTACCCATAAAAAGTGCACGTATATTTGTCAGCTACTTTTCTTTCCCATCTGCTGGTCTCCAGCTGAGCAGATACTGATTTAGTCTTAGACTTGCTTTTTAATCCATTCAGCTAGTTCCCTCTGCAAGGATCTTGAATGCTCTTGTAGATACACTTTACTCCAAGGACTGCTCCCAGCAGGCTGCACCAGGTTGGGTCCTACCATTCTTCCCCAACGCTTTTCACTTCCAAACTCTCCCATGTATTTTTGCGTGTTTATACTTTCATGCTATAGAAATCCTGTAGCCCTCATTACTTGACTATACATTATGTTATAAGAAAAAGCACAAAAAAATGACTATAAGAATCGGTGGTGACCCATGGCAACATGCTATGTGGTATGTCTGTAGTCAGCCTGCTTTAAAGAGAACTAATGCCAAGCAGTACAGCGTTGTACTACTATGTGTGATCTGAGCTAGGGACTTAGGCATGCCTTTAGTAGTGAGGATTAACCTCTTTAAACCACAAATACTACCTTTAATTAGAGTTTGGAAAAACAATTTCCAAAGGCTGAAAGGTGTACCAAATTAATTTCAACCTTTTAAAAAGCAAGGCAGAATTGATAACAGAATTGAAGCATCAGTGCTTGTAAACAGTGAACCAGTGAACTTGGGATTTTATGGGCAAAGAATGAGACCAAAAAAATGTACTGAGTTCCATTTGAACATTGCTTGGTGGAAATGTCAGTCGGCTAATTTTTTCTTATTTGTGGGTTTATGTGTGAGATGCTGGTGCAGTATGCTTCAATTTATGCAGCAAAGTTTTCACTTGGAACACATCATTAGCATCACTTAGTGAAAACAAGTGTACTATGTTGGTACCCATTTTGCTCTCTTGTTACCTTGAGAGTGGGATTGAAAAAAAAAAAAGCAAGCTTTAAAAAAGTAAAACCAAAAAATCTCAGTTCTTAAAAAATGGTAGACTGAGAAGGATTTTTAGAGCATCATAAATAGTTACTTTACTGTAAGGATTTCCTGAAGTTGTAGGAGGAGTTCCTGTTAGATACAGAAAATAAGTTTATTATGTAGAAACAGTGAAGTAAAACCATACTGCTATCTGATCACCGCTTCCAGGCCCACTGTTTATACTTAAAGAAGGTTTTAGAGGCAGGAGGAAAATTTAAATGAAAGCCATAAACCTGTTATGGAACTGGAAAATAAGCTTAATGAGGTCTGAAAGAATTTATGAGTGTGCAGGTTCTCAAAGAGAAGAAGAGACATAGTGACCATGGGTATGGCCTTGAACATAGAAGGAAGTCTTGTGGCTGCATCTTTTTGACCTGACAGAGAAAACATTCCAGATCCAGTAGCTGATATTGGACAAATTATACCTTAAAAATAAGGCACCACTTCCCAGGAGTGAAGGTAAGTAAACTTCTTGGCATACTGGGGAAATGGGAAACTGGCTATTGCTTGCGTTAAAATGAAATGAATACTTCTAAAAGTCATTATTTCATTCAGTTTCTACAGAAATGTCTTTAATGCTTCTCTGCAGGATGTCAGACACATTAGTTGTAGCAGTTCCTTCTGCCTGCAGAGTCTGTGTAGGGTGGCATGAAACAGCTCTAAGTAACATGAAGAAAATTAAGAATATTTAGGATGAAGATGAGTAATGTTTCTGTCAGATAATTGGAAGCTTGGTTTCTGAGATATTTAAACATTACCTGATAAGTAAACTCCAAACTACACAACTATTATCTGAAATAGCAATCTGGAATATATTGAGTGCAGGCTCTTCTATTATCACTTCATAAATATTCCTGTTTTCTTACCTCAGATTCTTGTAAGGAAAGAGCAGCTCATGAAAATGTATCTCTGGAAGACCTCAATAGTGTCATTGAATGGGTGAGCAGGGGTTTTAACTTTGTGTAAAGGAAATGGAAAACGTGAGAGTGAAAGAGGCAGCACGTGGCAGTGCTGTGGTTCCCAAGGGAGCAACCAGTAGAACCCCTGGCGAGGGAAGGGAGCCATGAGAGTGAAGAGACTGAGGGACATCCCAGCTTGATTTCATTTGGTTATTTTACTTGTACACTAGATCCAAAATGGGTGTCTTTGAAGATAACAGCAGGTAAGAATTATCTTCTTTAATTGACAGGAGATAAAGGAGAGAATATGGTTAATAGGTTGACGTATTGCCCTACTCCCACACACGGGTTCAGTTCCTTTAACAAGAGACTTTATGAGTTAGGTGATATTTTATTAAACACTCTCCACAATGCTGAAGCTGTGTCAGGGTATTGTGTGGGCCCAGGACTCCTTGAGGGCAGGGGACATCAGGGCAGGGCCTGGCACCCCAGGCCTGTCTCACTATCCCAGCCATAGAGATGTGCACGGACCCCTCAAAGGGGAACCTGGGTGGCCATGCTAAAACATTTTTGACTGTTACGTATTTCTTTGGCAGTGGTAAGACAACATAGCTGCCAACCCTCTCTGCCATCACTACCCATTGGCACAACTTGTGAAGACACCATATGAAGGAGTTGAATCATCAGCTGTCCCTCCATCCCATCTCCTCAGCGTTTGCTGTAGCCCATGTCATCAGCTGTCAGTTCATCCCCCTTCCCTAGGCTCCACACATTCTTTGTGACATTTCTTCCTGCCTTCCTGGAAAGCTGCTTGGTACACCTTCTGGTTTTGTTCCCAAGCCATGTTACAGGGGCAGATGAATGTGAATGGGATGAATTACAGTTTTGTGACGGGTCAGCTCATTGAAGAGAGAGAAATACTCTCATTCCTGTGACCAGCGAACTTGTATTGAACTCAAAGTGTATTGTGAACAGCAGCAGGTGGTTATTTACTATTTGTGATTTACAGCTGTGAAAATCCCAGGATGTTACAATAATATGCACTGTGCCCTTAAAGGTCAAGACTTCATGAGATATAAATGCTGCAAGAACAATGTTAAGGAAAAACATTAACCACTTGTTAATACAGTACTCTGGCATATATAAGATTTAATGAGGGATTTAAAGGAGAATCATACTCTGGTCTTACACATTTTGAAGATGCAAGCAAAAATAGCTGAACAAACATTTCCTAGGACATATAAAAAGAAGCCTGGCTATTTTTATAGGGAGAACTCAGGATACAGTCTGAGTTGTATAGGATATTGTATACAAGCTGAAGTAAAATGCAGGCTTTTTTCAGGTAAGCACTTTTCTAGTTAAAAAAAATGAATGATTAGGTTCGCTGTTCAGATGAAACCAATCAAGGCATAGGAACAACTCAGCAAGATACATGCATAGCTGTTTATTCCTCTGTGCTGTGACATTTGCACTCTCATCGAAGGCAGAAAAATATCTATGGCACATACACAGACTGATAATCTAGCCTTTATTTTTAGCATGTTATCTTGGGCTAAGCATTTCAATGTTAAGAATATCAGTTATAAAGCTGCCAGTCTTAGTCACTGCTGTCTGCTCTGGTTAAATGACTTTGCAGCAGCCGTTCCATTTTTAGGAGTGCTGGGCCAAAATTCAGCATTGACTTGCACCCTCTGAAGTTTTATCGAAGTTGGTGAAATAGCAGTACAGGGCATGAACCCACAGTTCATCTTAACCGATGGACATAAGGAGGACATAAAAACATTATTTTGTTTGAGCAGGTTCTTTAACTTTCCCATAGGAGGACACTGTAGTTAAAATAGGTTGTTTTCCTTTATCAAAATATTAAAAATTAAAAATCAAAATAATTTTACTAAAGCTTTGTTTAGTAAAAGATTTAACGATTTTCATTTTGGATGGTGTTATTATAATTTGTCATTCTATGTCATGTGCTCTCATTTCTCTTTGGTGCTGAGTTTTCTGCACAAATATATCTGCCACAGTTCACCATTTTCCTCTTTCCCCTCACCCCTGTTTTAATTCTGTTTTACGGGGGGTCAGGCTTCAATATTTTCCCATTTTTCAGCAGTCATTTCTGTATTTTCCCAAGATAATCAGGCACTGTTCAATAGTTTTCTTGCAACTCGTTTTTCTCCTGAAAACGGTTTTGATGTAATTATTTCTATTGGTCCTAATATGTGCACAACTGTCGAAGAAACTGGAGTCACACAATATTCTTCATGGCCAAATCTACTTCGTGTCCTGGTGTACAAACTTTTATATTTATGTACCCCGAAAATACCTTTAGAGTGTCGTAGTGTGCAGTGTAGGTATCCAATATGTCTGATATGGCTTACGGGTATAGAGATATCACATAAATATCAGGGATAGCGTTCATTCTTCTACAATACAACTTTTATTTGCTTTACTGTCCTGTGTCAGATACCAGGTATCCAAGTCACATTTGGTGACACAGAAGTGCAGGATTTTCAGAAAACTCTCTAGGAAAATATGTCAGACAGAACAAAAACCAGAGCTTTGCCCAGCTTTCAATATACTGGTCTTTCTCTACCCCAGCCTTTCTGTGTCAGCTGATACAGCCTTATTTGTGTTACAGACCTTTGTATGTACAAAGGTCTGCCTATTTCATCTTTGCAGCAGTTAAAGTTTGCGTTAAAGAATTTTATGAGCATGGTGCCGTTATCCTTCATGCCTTTCAAGTTTACTTCTGTAATTACTTCTTTAAAAAACTTACAGTAGTTAAAGCAGGATAAATATCACTGAAAAGGGTTGCATATTCCACTAGATGGCAGACAAACATTTGCAACCACTGCTGCAGCTTTGTAAAACACTCTGTTAGTTTTGTGTGGATTCTAATAAATAGAATTTTATTATCAATTTCTATTTTAATGAAGGATTGGTGAGATTTAACCTTTAGATTTATTTTAATTTAAAAATATTTTAAAACTAGAAGGAAGAATAAAATGTATGCTAATGATTGCATGACCTTGGTTCACAAAAGAGAGCTGAGGTTTAGGCGCTTAACATGAATTTTATGCATTCAACTTTTACTCATGTGGGATATACCAGTAGTAAAATAGCCACAATTGAGAGAGTTTTCAGCATAGCTAATCAGTAGTGTCATCTTTTTCCTTTCATTCAGAGTGGTAAAATGTACACAACTGTCTTAGTACACCAAAGGAAGTTTTGCAACCCTCCGTGGTTCATAGCCATTTCAGCTTTTCCCTTTTGGTGTTTATGTACTTTCTGTTAGTTAACCAGCAATCTACATCATTTAATACAAGAAGGCACAATCAAGATAAGGGCAGCACATAGATTAACTGTGTGTAGGAAAAGATGTCTCCCTGATGAGGATATACCAATGGGTGTACCAGTACCACAGGAGCACAACAATTTTAATCAAATACCAACTAAATAGCCACATTTATTAGATGTGGTTGATTAGGTAAGAATTAAGGAAACTCCTGCCATTTCCAATAGCAAAAATAGAAAGAAGGGCGGGATGAATTCTCACACCTGCCTGCTGGCCAGGAGCTCATCTATGTCTGTCAGATGTTTCTGGGTCTGTTTCTTGCCTGTGGCCTCCAAAATGGGATCACATTAGAGTGAGGATAGGGGTTTCCTAAAGTAAGATATTTAAAGGGGTGGGAAAGAAGTGCCATGTTAATCGTCAATCTCCTGCTATAGATGACAGTCTCTCAGGGACAAGATGTAGCTCCCTGCCTAATCAGATTAGGTTATCAAGGGTTAATTACTGAAAAGAGAGTTGTCCCCTTCCCTATCCTCCCCACAGTTCACCCACTAAGCCCTTCCCAACATCTTTAGTAAAATTGTCATTTTATACTTTGGAATGGTGGTGTTTAGTGAAAAACCCAGATGATTTCAACTCTGTTTTTCTCTGCAGTCAGTGGAGGTAGGCAAGCTCTCTCAGTGGAGAGTGGAAAATCGGAGCACTAAAGTTATTCTTCATCTCTGAATCGCTCTCTAAAGGAAACTCTCTATTGACTGAAGAGGTAACCCAAGGAGAGTAGTATCCTGAGGCTAAGATTAGTCTTTGCAAATATTCCCATTAGATCATCTACTCTGACTTCCTGTGTTTCACAAGCCTTTGAATTTCACCCAGCAGCCTCTCTATTGAATTCAATAACTTGTGTTTAGATAAAGCATATCCAAAAAGACATTTATTCTTGAGTTGAAGACATTAATAGAGATAGTGTATCCATTGCTTCCTTTGTTGGTTTGTTCTGTGGTTAATCATCTCCACTATTAAACTTTGTGCGCCTTATTCTTTTAATTTATCTGGCTTGAGCTCAGTGCACAGCTGCTTGTTATGCTTTTTCCTTCTTAACTAAAGAACCCTTTAGTCTGTGGGATTTTCTCCTGAGGGAGCTATTATAATCAAGTCACCACTCTATCTTCTTTTTGATAAGCTGAAAGGATTTTCCTTTCTTTAAAGCATTTTTCCTCTTTTTTCCAGTGCTCATTCTGGGCTTCCCTGCAGCTTGTGGTCGTTTTGCCTTCCCTTCTGTCTGATAGCGATCTCATCTGTGCTGTGGATGGAGATAAGATCAGTCTATCCTATTCACTGTTTTGCTCTGGTATCACGCCCAAGGTTCCCTTTGAGCTATGCTTTCTCAGAGATCCCCCAAGTCCTGTCTGGAGTTACTGTTTTGCAGAACATGATACTCCATTTTTCAGGTACGGCCCAACTTGTTCCTGGTTATTTAGCTTTTCATGTATCTGTGTTAAAATAGATTTCATCTACTTTTTGAAGGTGAGGTGGACCAATTCAGGTTCAAAAGTACCACCTTTTGATCAGGTAAAAATCCCTCTTTCTATGTGTCTTTATGTTTACCACTCTGCCAGCTTTTGTGTAATCCACAAACTGTATCAGCAACGTTTCCAGTTATTTCCAGTTTATCCATGACAAGGTATCAGCACAGCTACTGAACCTTGCATCACCCTGCTAAAGTCAGGATGGGTGCTCCTGCTTTATATAACAAGAGTGTGCTCTTGCATTATATAATGCAGTCATAGAGTGCGCTTGTGTGTATGTCCTGTCCTTAATTAAATCAAATCTCAACAATGTCTTTGCTTTTGGGAACTGAATTTTGGAAGATTTAGCCATTTCCGAATCCTGTGAAAAGAATTTTACTAAGACTGTTTAGGCTATAAGAAAAAAAAAACAAAATAATAAAAAACTGTCAGGCTGTCTGAAGTCAAAACTCCTTACAAAAGTCTGAAAGTATGCAGTTACAGATAAAGTGGTGACTTGAATATAAATCAAATTAAGCATGAAGTAAGTTTTATTTTCTACAAAACCATGTTGACCGTCATTAATTGCATTAATTTCTTTAATTTTTGTATTAATTGAATCTCACATAAAATTATTAACTTTTCCATTAATTTTCCCTGGGGTTTTTGTGATGATTACTGGCCTTAAGTTAGCTGGGTCATCAATGGTAAAATATTAGTGCTAATTCAAGATTTCTCTTATTTATCCAGATTTTTAAACATATAGCACTGGACTAAAGATCTTTTGCTAAAGTTTTCCGTCATCCCACTATTTTCCCTAGCTGCGTGTAAGTTATCTTCTTTGTAGTTCCAAGTATGTGTATATTAGCATGTGATGTAATTGTATTTTAATACTTTTATTGTCTGTAATTTTTTATGTCTTACACTTTTGACTGCTGTTTATAAATATAAAAAGTAGTTGGAGCACTTCTCTGATGCTAGACAGTATCCAAGTATGGAAATTAATTTTTTTTCCTGTTTAATGCGAGAATTAAAGTATTCCTAATTATTGTGGATACCTTTTGTGCTACAAACTTAGAACTGCTGAAAATAAATCCTGTCATTAGGGCTGACTTTATGGGCGTCACCAGATGGCACTGTTGCAAGTGTCTTGTTAATTCTTTTGTCTAGAGGAGACTATTAGGCCTTGAAAGATATACTTAGTTTTTGTTTATTTTTCCCTTACAGTAGCCTAGCCTAACCCTAGCCCAAATCTATCATAAGCTAAATATTTTCTCACAGGCACTGTAGTAGTCCAAAGGTTTTGCTCATGAACTGTCTAAATGTACTTTCAGCCTACAAACCTCTCAAGAGCCAGGCAGCCTAAGTGTTGGCCAAGACGATGACGTTCTTCAATTATCCACAATGTTTTTGGGAAGTAAGAGTCATTTTTTAGAGGGCAAGAAGTTGAAGCAGCCTAGCGACATTCAAAGCATGCTGAACTACAAAAATATGGAAAAGACATTCTGTTATTTACTGCTCTGTGTCAGACTTAGAAAGGTAGGGACCTTTATGATGTTTCGTTATCTGAACTGAGAAGAAAAGGAGGAGTGACAAAGTTATTTTAATATAATGCGGCTTCTGATAAAGTTCTGAAAAAGTTCACAAGCCAATTTCAAATCTGACACACAGAGAAGAATAGCAAGTCAGACTGACAAAGACAGTGACAGGAGAAGTATGTGGCTGTGTAATGAAGCTCATACAGCTCTTACACTGCTTCACTTATCAAACTGCTCATTGTTGTAAATTAATAAGAAACATAAAAATTGAAGGAATATAGGGAATATGATTGCAGCTATACATACAACTTTTGTGGGGTTTGTATTGCATAATTGCAATAAAATTATTTTCATGTGTTAGTAAAGCTGTCAATCTAGCTCCACTTCTTTAGAACCTGTATAATTAAGCCTTATTTATTTGTCTATTTACTACTCAGTATCAGAATTATGCATGGTTATGTATATGTGAAATATTCTTGCCTAATCTTTATTTTGCAACATACATATTATAAATGTGGAGCCTAGTACTTGATACTTATTAAGCACCTGCTTAAACACCATTAAACTACTTGACACTGAATGTGTGATGGTATGTTATCAATTAAAATATCTGTTGGCATTCAATAGAATCAGGATAATCAACTTCATGGAGAAGAGACCCATAAAACATCTGCCCAGGTATAACCTATCTTAGCAAAGCAAAAAGAAATTATATTCATATTTCTCAAAATGCATAATCTTTGTATTTTATATATTATATTCCTATAATAGCTTATTCCTTATAAATAAGACTTCCACCTCAGCATAATTTCCTGAGGAACTATTTGATACATCAGCATTCATAAAATCCTTTTTCACATAAAACAAAGTACAGGAATGTTAGTATATATATTTAGCATGAGGTTTGGGTTTTAAAGTCCTGTCCAGAATACTTGCTCTGTAAATAGCACAGAATACCATTTCTCTCACTAGAAGATGCAGGCCTGACCAATGCTGCCAGTCTTGTACAAGTGTTTCCTAGAGTGCAAATGTTTAAGATGGAATGTTAAATTAAACAAATATTTTAATTGCTTCTGTAAGCTTATTCACAGCCACTTCAAGTTCACTGGCTTGCTATGTGTCAGTGTGACTTTCCATTTTTAAGTAGGCAGCCATGTTATGTACCAATGATTTTGCTACATCTCCTGCAAAGAAGTAAGAACTGTTATTAGAACACAGCATTGAGCTGTATATGAAAAAGAAAAATCCCTCATTATGTCAGGAGCAAAGTGAGGGAAGGAGGAATAATTTCTTTTGGGGCCACAGCATTCAGGAGCATTTCAGGAGCCAACATCTCTTGCAGCCCTGTGCTGTGAGTAGTAGGAGTTACTCTCTCTCTTATGAGGCGCTGGATATAGTTCTCTGACTCTCCTGGATGTATCTCATATTACCAGTTTAAATGCATTGGTGAATAAGGGCCTTCAGATAAAGGTATAAAGGTATTTCAGACACTATGGAGATAAAAGCCACATGTAAGTACTTCAGTGAATTTCTCCTGTTGTTTGTCTGTAGCTGCATTTTTCCATGTATCTTTTGCCAGAGATAATCGTAGTCATCTTACTCTTTATGTTCTTTAGTAGTCGTTTACATGCCATTCTCAATACACTTTCTACTCATTTATGTGCTTGCTGTTGCTGGGTTAAGGATAATATTTTCTCAGGCCACAGCTGAAATGCTAATTCATATAGTACTTCTGTCACCTCCAAGGTGGATTATTGTAATTCCTTTCTGGTGTCTACCTGATTGTAAAACTTCACAAGTTCTGTTTTACATAAAAAGCTGCAGCTGACACGCTTATTCATCTTAAACCAAATTAGCATATCACTCTGGTCTTTTGATCCATGCCACGGCTGCCAGTTAGAGTAGTGCTTCCTTCCTATATGACCTGGCATGCACTGATGCATGATGATGGATTCTGACCACAAGTATTAACACAAGCATATATAGTTTAGACAGTAAAATACTGCCTTACTCCTTTTGCACACTTTAAATTGTCTTTTTCTTTGCTTTATGTTGATGTGCTAATAATTTTAATAGCCGTGTTTAAGAATAATTAATGCATTCCTAGATACTGGGAAAGGGAATTCCTCAGGCATTCTAGTTAAAGTGATATGTTCTCTAGCTGTAGAAAATCAGGTTGTAAAGTGCTCTTCTAAATTAGGCTTTTACTAGACAAACAGGACTCCGCTGTTTGCTATTTCCGCTGTAGGGAATAAAGCCCAAATGTCATTTCCCCTGAAACTGAAACACTTCCATGGTGAATATCACTGAATCACAAAACTGTTTCTGTTTAATATCCACAGGAAAATAATTTGAATTTCACTGATCAAAGTACAACTAATAGACTATTATTATTTGAAATGATCCTATTTAAGAAATGTTGAGGATAAGGAAGGAATTGCTCTGAGTGTTAGTGGATTCTTTCTCCTATATGGCCTATGAAAGTGTTCATCCTGTTCCTGCTTTGGATTATATTCCTGTCTTGAATATGTTTATTTTTCCCTTATGAGTTACAGAAGAATTCCCATGCACTTGAATATTTTGGAGTGGCGACCTGTCTCCCCCATGCTAGAACCTGACTGCAGATTTTTATCTTGGATGTTCACCTTGACTAACTTCACATTTGCCATAGTGAGGTCTATTGCTGAGCTAGTTGCCTTAGGCATGTTTGTTTGTTGAAGGAGAGACACAATTTTGGAGCACAGTCTGACTTGGTTTAGATTACTGTTATTGACAAGTCAAATTATATTAATCTGCTAATTATCTATATTGAATGAGACACAGCCTTTTCTTATTGATCAGATGAATTCCATTCTCAAAGGCACAACTACCATTATTCATGTAGTACTTCTGCTGAGTGCAGTGGTCATATGTATAAATGTTCACAGGCTGAGCAGCTTATACTACAAAAATCTGAAAGCTATCTGATTTGGAAAGCATCTGTAAATCACATAGTAACTAAAAGACACAAAAATAAATTCTCGACTATTATTATAATCTGATGGCTATTCAGTGCCTTTTCCATAATTACTAGTGAATTACACCTATATTAGGCGAGCAAAAAAGTAAAGCTGCAAAGTGCAGTGCATATATGCATGTGCTTAATAAAATAAATGTTACCTGTGTACACAGTACTATGTAATTTTGATTCTAGTCTATAGACTGAAAAAAACATGCAATACAAAGGGATGTAGTAAGTTGTTATACAACCTGGGTAACATTCTCTTTGTCTTGCATGAATATGTGCATGAATAATGAGACCCATTTGTTTTTGGCCTTCTTTGTAGCAGGACTAAAATTAAAGAGAAGAACATCTTAAGTTCCTTCTGCTGTTCATCTCAGCAAACTTTAGAAACTTGCATGATATGAAAGCCAGCATTTTTATACTTAGGTATAATTATTTGAAAAATTAAATTATAATATAGCTTTGAAAACAGTGAAATAGACTTATTATTTAGTAAAACAGTTATGTTAATTTTTGTTAGAGTGCCCATGTGTCACAAGTAATGAATAAGTCATATTTACTTTTTGCAAAGAAATGTAAGGAATTACATTTTCTGAGCAAGTACAGCATTTCATGTTACTTGGCCATTAAGTTTTCTCATACCACTGCTATTTAGTGGTGAAAACAGATGGTAGTCATAAAAGTAAGAATATTTAAGTAAGAATATAATATAGGTTGAAATTCCTGAAATGTCTAACATAAACAAATATCTCTGGAAAGTTATTGTGTATTTTTTCTTAAATAAGCTCACACGCCCATATATGCTTAAATATACCCTAAGTAATTAGATGTCTGTACTATGGAATAAAGACTGAAGTGCACTGGAATATCTAATATTGATCTTGTTTGCCATGAATATTAAATCTTGATGTATTCATAGAGCTGCAATGAAATACAAAAATGTATGCACATATATGTACCACCAATTATAAAAACTGATATACATAGTGGAATAATCTAATGGGCTGGTTCTCTGTTTATTCTCAAAATTCTTTCCCTCAGGCTCCATTTCTGCTCCTGTACCATCTCAAGTGGATTTGAATTTGAAAGCGTTCTTTAGTTTTGAATGTTAATGGATGTCATTGCACTATGGCTCTACAAGAGAGAAGAATATTACTATCAAATAAAAACGCTACAAGTTTTGAAGAAGATGTTTTTTAAGTCACAGCTCTGATAAAAATAAGAATGCTTTCATTTTTGCACATGAAAACAAATTAATCTTGCTGTATAAAGGGAATTTATTTATGCAGAAGGTACACTAAAGCTTGTTTAAATGTGCAAAGTAAAGTAATGGGATGAAATTATTATTGATAAGAAATTATAATTGATATTACATTAACACCCTGAACAAGGTCAAGACCTATTCTGAGTTCTTCATAGAATGAAAGAAGATCATTCAGGTGTTTCTTAAAATTTGACTTATGCTAGTGATAGATATTAAAAAAATTAATACCTAAGCAATAATTCATCCTCATTGAAGATTCAGTTAAACCTTGTAGCAGAAATTGCTTTTTGGTTCAGCCTATTTATTTTAAATCTAAGACTCTCTTAGTTGGGATTTTAGAAGAAAGCCATTTTTTATGCAGGTTACGTTGTAATTGGTGAAATGCTGCCAGTATTTGTTTACATAAGATTTGGTAGAAGGAAAGTATCTGAGTCCGTACCAAAAATATCAGCAAGTTGTATGCTATATCGTAAATCATTCTGTACACATTAAAAGCTTTCATGTATTCAAATGCTATTTTCAGAAACCAGACACTCTGGGAGAATAGCATGTAGGTCATTAATTAGGTTTTGTCTTTTATTTTCTTTGAACCAGTGTTTTTATATTAGCACTTGTTCTTATTTTTATTTTTTTTTTTAATTTGGTACTAAAGTAATATAAATGACCTTGCATTTCAAGAGCTTCGGGTCTGGATATTTTAGCCCTTGCTTTTATGAACACTTTTTATTCCCACAAACAGGCCTACTGCTGTCTGTGAAATTTTACATCTCATCTCTCATTTTAGAAAAGAAGTAAGAATTGTGCCTTTGGACCTTGCAAATATGAAAACAAAGCTGTAAGGGAAATCGGGATAAATCAGAGTTTTGGGAATTTTTTCAAAGTATGGCATAGAAAAACTAGTAATACTGAGTGTGGTGCTCACTGAAATGAGAAAAGTAACAATTAAACGTGAACTTTGTATGCACCTTGGCATTCATGTGTAGTGAATTAATTCTAGAATGCATAAAATGTTTTGTTCTGATTATTTGCTAGTAAGAGCCCAGGCAGCCAATGGTTCAGTTATTTAATATATTAAATAAGAAGTTACGTAAGTATGGTTTTCAGCTCTCTCCTTGATCTTTGAAGTGTGTCACTCTTTCATTTTGCCATTCAACAGCCTGACATGCAAAAGCTTTGTTCAGACAGTTTAATTTAATCACTGCCACTGGTTCAACAAGATGATAAAATCCCCTATGCTGTACAACATCCAACATCCAGCTCACTGTTATCTGATATTGTTTGAAGCTCCTCTCATGAATGTATGCTGATAACACAAGAACTCGAAACATGTCATAAACAATATATTAATACCCTTGATTGAATTCCATTAGAATAAGAACGAGATGAAGTTTAGGCCGTCCAAGCAGGCCAATGTAATAAAATGTAATTTGGACTAAGCTTTCCAAAGAATGCCTCGTTTTTGAAGCCAACAGTCTCCCATCACAAACAGAAGTAATTGCTTGTTGAATGCACTGGGAACTCCTTTGAATTCTAGCCTTTGTACTTTTGTGCACCTTCCAGGTGTCTCCTGCAGCAGACAATCTACCCTTTTGTTTCAGAGGAGAGATGGCAGGGCCACAAATAATGAAATAGGCAGGGCTTGTTTTAATGAATGGTGGAGGGCTGGATGGAATTTCTGGGAGCTTAAGACTAGAAGAGGGGCTGTTTGTGGCAAAAACAAAGCAAAGGACTTGACAGGTAATGCTAATTCAAGTAATCTGTTTCCTTAAATTGAGTCAGGAAGAGGTAAGAAGGTATTTTAGCCAGCGCATATACCTATAGATATCAGAAAGAATACAAATCAATCTGTCTCTGGAACAGATCTTTTCACAAGGGAGGAGCAACACCAAGAACTCGTTTAGCCAGAAAATTTAACTGGTTTAAACTGGAATTTTGAGGGTGTGTAATTTGTTAAATTGGTATAGTTTACATACAAAACATTTTTCTTGGCTTTTATTAACTAAAAAAGAATTTCTTAGATTATTTCAGAAGCAGTAAACTAAAAAAGGCAGCACTATGAATTTGTTATAAATAATAATGATTTTATTTATTCATTTCTTTTCAGCAATTGCTACTTTTTATTTTAAAATTGGCAAGCATTGAAAATATTCCTCCTGCTATAGAAAACCTATGAAGAAAGAGATATTTATAAATTAAATGCTTAAAAAAGAGGAGTCTCTGTTTAGAAGAAATTATAGCTTTACTTCGTTTTGCTTGTTTTCTGTTTAGTACAGCTGGGTCAATTCTAAATCTCAGGATCTTCGGGATAAGAACAGCCCAAATACAGAGTAATAGGAAACTGGGTGTTTGGACAGCAGTCACTGCAAATGGTTCCAAGTTTATTCATATGTGAACATTTCTATTGAGCTCAATGGTACTTTACAATCTGGTCCAGTAAATGCTTTTTTAGTCCTTTTTCTCAAAAAAAAAAATAAAATCAGAGTTGCATTATCATGGTTATATATGAAGAATGTTTGTTCCCTGTTCAAGAAACACTTAAATCTAGATGAGGAAGAGTGTGTTCCCACTGTGGGAAGCTGAATTTTCAGTTTCAGTGTGGACTTTTCCTCATTGGAACTCATACTACTGCCACAGGATCTCTACCTTTTATCCCAGTTACAGATTGTTGGTTCTGCTGCTTGCAGAATTCCCTCACAGCTGGTGAATGGTGCTGCAAATCCACCTCCACTCTGAAAAGGTAGGTTGGCACCATTTGTCCATTCAGACTGTGTTTTCTATTTACCAAGCTCTTAGCTCTGTTACATGTACACCAAAATATCAGCTGACATTATTGAGATTGCTCTTGTGAAAAAATTTGACCCTAACCAATAAAATTCAAAAGCATCTCAACAGCTTGGTACCTTTCTTCCTCATAGCAGTTTGTATAGGTGGATTAAATTCTTTTTCTCTCCCTCTCTCCCATAACTGAGGAGATGCAATATTGTCTTTGGCAGAAGCATGGCTTCAAGGTTGTTCTGTTTATCTCAGTAAATACATGTAGTTCTTAGCACTGTCATGACAGTACTTTCACCATTTCCTATTCTCTTTCCAAGAGGTTGCAAAATACATCTAATTGAGGAAGGGTAATAGTTGCAATCTTAATCTAGGTCAATTTGAAATAAATACAGCTGGCATCGCACATAGATAAACACTGATTATGACAGAATTGTTTTCTGTAATATTTCAGCTCCTTTTAGGCTGGAATCTGCAAACACATATGTTCAACTTAAAATCTGTGAAATCAGCTGCACCTCACTGGAGCTGCTTGTAAATTTAGAGGAATAAAATGCTTGGGGAAAGCAAGCGTAAAGTGTTTGCTGGATTAAGACCTTCAATGCTGCGTTTTGGGTGTTTGTAATATGCACAACATATATCAACAGCCATTAAAATACGTTGCAGGAAAGAATTCTAGAGATTGATTGTTTCTTCAAAAATTACTCCAAAAATCAATCAGAACTGTTATAGAAATATGCCTACTATGCACCAAAATATAGTTTTCTTTTTTTTAACAAAATTCATCAATCCATTAAAGAGGAGACAAGTAAACAAAAATGAATTGTCATTTGTGTTATTTTATTAGTGTCACATGAGATTACAACATATTATTGATTTGAGAATATTTTACCCAAGGAGACTTGTTTTAACATGAACAAATCAGGATCAATACTGGATATGCATTCATTTTCATAAAAAGCTACAAGGCAATACTTTTTTTTCCAAATCCCATGATTATACTTATAGCTCTGTAAAAAAAATATCATTGTGACGAAATGAGGACCTAGGTAAGATTTAATTATTAAAAAATGGATTATTATTTGCATTGTTGCTTACTTTCCCAGGTGTATTATTTACCAACCAAAAGTAATTTATGTGCTCACCCGGTTATAGAGTGAAGTTAGATTGCCTGTGCAATTTTTGCTGACTTGGCTGCCTTAGCTTACTTTATCAATTCTCTTTCTCCCCTCCTTTTTTCATTAGAGATGCATATAGTTTAAGAGCTGTAATCTGAAACCTTACAGCTCTAGTGGATACTTAAAAGACTCATTGATACACTTTGAAACCAAGTCAATTGAACAGCATTAGCAACAGCAACATCTAGCCATTAGGCTATTAGGATCATTTGCCAAGGCACTAAAATTAAATATAGGGACTCTAGCAATTCCCCAATTATATTGTGTTTGTATAATGACAGTGAAAAGGATATTATTTTAGTCAGCTCAGTGCCACTATTGCAAGAACCAAGATGCTCTCCATTTTGCAGACGTAGATATGTATTGGCCAGGACACTCTGACATTAATTTAATTCCCTTTGCAGGCAGAATAGATCAACACCATGGACAAGATTCAAATACTACTAGTCAGTAGCATTTTTTCAGAGGCCCCATATTTAATAATTATTTTTTTCTTTTTGGGGAGCTAAGTTTTTAAAATAATACATGTAGGTTAAAAATACCATCTAGAAAAAGATATTGAGGAGGCATAGCAAATGGTGCAGTCAAGGGAAGGAAATTCCTTGCATCAGTTAACTGTCTTCTACAGCTGTGACTCTTCTGGTTCAGCCTCCCACATGTAGCTTGTATCTTCACAATTCCCTAGAGATAAAGCTTCCTGGAAAAAGAGAAAATCTGATCCACAATCATGAAAAGAAAATACAAGGGAAGTTCTAATGTAGGGCTAGGAGTCAGCTATAAACACGCTTCTTCCATTTTGAGTTGTGTGCAATCCTCTATCGCAGTAAGAGAGAAGGAAACTATTAACAGTTCAATCATGAGTTACTCTTGTTTCCCAATACACACCAAAGGCAAGTTGCACTAAAATTGAATGGTGCTAATAGCCATATAAGAATGGCTGTATCGTGGTGAAGCAGAAATCCCTTTAGCCCAGTTCAACACAAACAACAGCAAGTGCCTAGAGAAGTGCATGAGGTGATACATGCCCAGCACACCTTTCACTGATTTGCAGCTCAGGGACTTTTGGACACAATGGTCATATTTTTGTACTTGCTAGACTTTGATTTTTTTCTTCATTAGTTTGTCCATTTGCTTTTTGAACCTATGTAACTATTAAGCATCCATAAAACACTTGTGATTAAGTGATCTGCAGTTTAAGTATGATTTATGAGAAAAAAAAAGTCCTTTGTTTGACACTTGTGAACTGCTAATTTTGTATAAGACTCTTTCTGTCTTTTATTAAGAAGAACAATGTAGACTTCTTTATTTCTCCTAGACACTCAGGATTTATAAACCATGTGGCATATCTTTTCAGTGCTGAAGGATCCTAGTTTATTTAGCAGTTCTTTGCATAGGAATCATTCTATAACTTCTTCTCTTTGTCACTCCTCCCTCATTTTTAGTGCTACTATATACTTTCTGACACTGGGTTCCAGCACTACATGTACCATTCGGGATATGCATCCGTCAGTGTCTTGGCAATGTTTCAGTTTCATTCTTTCCATTCTACAATTCTTGAGTTCATCAGCTCATCTATTTTTTCCATCTGTACTAGTTAGACTAATAATTTTATTATCTCTTTGTACAGAACCAGATAATGACTGCTGCAGTGTTCTATCTATCTGAGCATGAGATGATGTTTTCGTATCTCTAATACTGCATTTAGATACTGCAGTACAGGCAGATTTTTTCACTAACTGTTCCTGAACTATGAAATGGTGCTAGTTTGCACTTTCTTTCATTGCAAAATAAAAACATCATAGAAGACCTGGTCTTGGATCAAGCAGTCACAATTTAATGCCAGTTTAATTCAGTGGAAGAAAAAGCTGAAGTATATCTGTAGCTAGATATCTTATGTGTGGATTCAGGCAGTCATATCTACAACAGGCTTGGAATTTCCTTTAGTTAAAAATACAGAAATTGAAGTTTGTATGCACAGAATATGGAGAGACATGATGGAAAATGCCTCAACCTACTGGAAAGATAAGATGTCTTGAAATTAATTTTAAGGAGAAGCAGAAAATACAAGTGAGAGGTGAAAAATTTTCAAGGAAAGAACCTCAGAACAAAAGTGAATTCTGAAAGCATAGGGGACATATTCCCTGTAGCAAGTACTTAAATGTGAGATAGCAAAAGGCTGGTCTTGGCAATTCATGTCATTCCCCCTAGTTCTGGTTTTCTTACTAGTGCTGTTATTCTTACTTTAATGCTGCTTCTCTCCTGCTTTTCATCTCTCTGACACTCTTCCTATGTTGTTTATTTTCAACAGTCAGGTTAGGCATCTCCACTGAATTCTGGCAAGGAGTTAACTTTCTTCTTTCAATACAAAATAATTTATTTGCCAGCACATAGTTCTGTCTTTTCATTCTTCCTCCTGTTGTCAGTACCTTAATTCAACGCCTTAAGGAAATGACCTCTTCTTTTGTCCCCTTTCAGTCTTTCTCTCACAGTCCTGGTGGTTACAGTTGTAGTCTGTTACTGGAGTTAACATTTATTTTGGATTTTGGTATTTTGAATTTTGGGGTTAAAAAATCCCTTGTCTTTTCTGTAAAACACATTTGCCCAGAAGATGATGGTTTCTAAACACTACTTTCATTTCTGACCTTCCCTTCCACAAAATACTAGAGAAGATATAATTTCCTCACCTATCAGTCATCTTGCAAAACAGCATTAAAAAACCAAAATAAACCAAAAAAGAGCAGTTTTCTAATGATGTTTGTTCTTGCTCTGGCTAAATGAATAGTTTACAGAAAAAAACTCCAAAAGGCTGTGTTGAAGTAGGAAGACCTGGAGAAAGAGCAAGGAGAAAGGGGAGGCCTGAGATGGTGAGAAGACCTGCTGTAAGAAGTTACTCCCCTCCCCACTATAAGGTATTTTTACCTTATATGTAATGCCACTCAAAAGTGGGCACAGGCTGAGCAGCTGAAAACAATGAAGTGTTGTAGTTACACTATGGACTAAACTACTCTGATACTTTTTTAAAGGGAACTGATGGTAAAGCAAATACAAAAAATGAAAAACTCACAATTTTTTTACCTTTGTTCTTTAAGCACATTTTTGTCACTTTTTGTGGCTTTTTGTGAAAAAGGGCTCTTTTAATTACTAAAATAATAGATTGTTTTTACAGACATTTGAGAGAAGGCATTACATTTAATTTATATTTACATTACATTTCAGCTTGACTCGAGTTAATATTTTAATCTGTCCTGAGATTGTGAATGGAAATAGTGGGTGGGAAAGCTATAGGGCAAGTTAAAATGCCATTCTACTGCAGTGCGGATAAGCAGTATGCTTTCTCTTGTTTGAGGATTTACAGCAGCTCTGAGTTTTCATGAAGTATGTAATCAACCTGTGGAGCAAGGAAGCAATAGAAATGTCTGGATCAATGTTTCTGAGTTTAGTGAGGGGTTTTGGAAAAAGAACATGGAGCTTTTCTGTCAGGAGAGAAATATTACCCTTGTAGCACACAGCTTTTCATGGCACTTTACAGCTTTATTTTTCCTTTCTTTTCCTTCATACTGTAAAAATAGTATTCCTTCCTACAAACACAACTCAAGAATGTTCTCTAGACAAAAGCCAAATTAAAAACCTTAAGAAAAATTAAAATAAAGTTCGGTTGCTGATGTTGATATACAATGCATAAATTATTTC
This sequence comes from Forpus xanthops, assembly GCA_032466535.1. Lineage (NCBI taxonomy): Eukaryota > Metazoa > Chordata > Aves > Psittaciformes > Psittacidae > Forpus > Forpus xanthops. Next base: position 25,664 of record JASSUY010055441.1, read on the forward strand.
TGTCTGTCCCCAATAAGCTTACCGAATTTTCAAGAGCAACCAACATAAACCTTAGAATTCTGACATTAGTTCAGACTAGAGCAATGTACTGTGGTAACAACAGTGGATTTTTCTTCATCAGCAGCTGAATCACATTGCTCATAGCATTTGCTGGACACAGCATTCATGAACTAGATTGCTGTTTCACAATCATGCACTATTAACTTTTGATGTAAATGTGTTTTTTGCCACTTGGTAATTGGATTAACCTTGTGGAGAATAGTGAGATTCCTTTTCACTAACATACAGCATGGCATACACTGAAATTAGTTGTGTGCATAGCTACAGCATTAACAATTTTGTAATGAGATATAAAGCAATCATGAGAATCAACAACAGGTATTTTGATTCCCTTTTCCCCCTAAGTAAATGCGTACTGAGTCCAAGTAAATCATACTATCTACTTCTAATATTACAATTGTACCAAGTAAATGACATACTACATGGCAAAGGCCCAGAAAGATGTTGGTAATTTCTGTACTTGGATGTGTATACATTTTGTTCTATTGTGAGACAAAATAATATCTATATATTTTAATAGAAACCAATAATGCTATTGTAAAAACCTGCTTGCCAACTGATTTTTGCAGAGACATTGAAAAAGCTTTTAATGTACAGACATGGATAGGAGAAATAGACGCACACACAAAAGGCATCTTAGACGAAAAAAGCAAACATTTCAGGGAAATATTTGTAACATTTTCCTACTTTTGATTTTTTACTAGATTTGTAAAATATGGGAAGAGCAATACAGAGTAGTAGCTGCAATGTTAGGTCGAAATGCCAGAAGTACCTATATTTTAATCCAGGATTCTTGCTGAGTAACCACAATCAAGATTTCAAGAAAAACAAAAAACATTGGTATTTTTTTTTATTTTCAAAGTCTCAGCAATTAAACAAAAGATTTTTGAATGCAATCTTATTAAAGATATTGTGTAACAGTGCTTCATTTGAATTGGTCTCCCTTTTTTATTCATTTTTTTGTAAATAGCCTAGTACATAGCCTGTATGAACTCTCTATGAACAGAATATCTGTGTTTTGTGGTAAATATAAATCATAATAATTTATTGATGGCCTTTGTCCAGATGTACAGCATTAATTAACAAAGTACACAAGTGAAAAGTTGTCAGTCTATCTTCTGTGTTGTGTGGAAGTGTATTGAGAATTGAACATACATTAATGAAGGCAGAACTGAGAATATTCTTATTACTCTTCACGTGCAACCACTGAGTGTATCTTCACAAGTAAACTACAGTTTTGGGCCTGGGCATAAGCACAGTCCAGAATCACCCATCTTCTCCATTTGCGCAAACAAGGACTCATTCCAACTAGCTCTCCGTCCTTATCTCTAACGATAGCTGGGCAGAACTCTGCTTGAGCCAAGGGCTTTTCTCAGCAAGAAGTAGAGACAAGCCTATTTTGTTTGAAGGCAAAGGGATTTTAGCTGCAGAGATCCAAACAACAGCATGCTTCTTTCCTTCAAAGCCAAATAATTGGTCCTATCCTATGTTATTTACTTTTATGGATGCGATCATGGATGTTTCTCTTAGACTGCTGGTAGCAGAAGGGGAATAGCTGTAAAATACAGCTCTTGCATGGGCACAGCCTGCTACAGTCTGCCAAGATTCCTCTTACGTATATGTCTACACCTGACCTAGTTGTCCTAACTGCTTTTGTACTCAGTGAAGAGAAATAAGTATTCTAATTGAGTAAGATACTTATTTCAGGATGGGATTAGTCGCACCTTTTTTCTTTATTTTGGTTGCATAGACAGCTTGCTCAGATGCAGCTCTTGAAGTGGGCAACTGTAAATGTTCAGGTCAAATAAAACCTAAGGTTCAGTCACTCTCATGTCTTCCTAAAGCCTTGGGCCAATGGAACTGAACTTTTCAGGCATGTGATTATTCAAAGTACCTGTGCAGAAATGGATTCAAGGAGGTTAAAACTGAGTTCATTCCCCTGTTTCTAGTCCCTAATGTAGTAAGTGTACCACAAGTCACGCAGCGTGCTGGGGAACCCCCTCCAACCTGGTCAGGTCTGCATTTGGCTGGGAGCATATCATGTACAACTGTCATCTACAGACAGATCCACTCACAGAATGGCACAGAGAAGGTGTGATGCTACTTCTTTGGAGAGTCAAAAAAGCCTGCTGAGCTGGATGATGCTCCGTATGCGAGTACTTGGCTTCCTTTAGCTGTTAGAGGTGTAAGAACCTGTATAGCCACTGGTCCCAGGAGTGTGAGTTTCTCACCCCTATGTAAATGACGGAATAACTGGTTTCCTCTCTATTTCATTGGAGTATGCATCAGTGCTGGTTCTGTATTCAGTCAATTAAATCGTGCCCAATTGTTGTAGCACACTATTAAATATTAAGAGAAAGGGAAATTAAGTAACACTTCAAGCCTTCTTAATAATTTATAAGCCCACCTAACCTTAATGACAAATTTGTGTGGGATGCGATGTGTTAGACAGATTTAATGCAGTGCAGGATTTACACTTGGCTGCTGCTAAAGCAAGTTAGTGCTAACCAGACGTGGGCAGGGTGGGGCAGATTATGTGAACCCTTCATGGACAGGAGAAACTCATCTAGAGAGAGAGCTAAGGCAGTTCCAGCCTGATTCTTTTTAATGTCACAGTTCATTTGCAGAACCATAACTGGAATCAAGAATTAAAAAGCCTTGTATAAAAGTCAGTAACATTAAACCTTTAAGACTCATGTTTCATGTGTCATAAAAAGTCTATGAAAGGATTTTATATTCTGTACAGTGTTTTAGCACTTTCAATCATTTTTTTTCCAACATAACTTTTGTGAACACTTTTATAGCCTCTAAATGAAAAACTAAACTATGTGTCATTCAAAAAAGGGTTTTATGGATCACAGAATTTAATATAAGTTCTGCACCATAACAAGGAACTGATAAACCTATATTAGAATTAATTTAAAATGTTAGAAACTCTTTTAGAAGATCGTGCATCACACGTTGTGGTAAACAACACTAGTGAGTTCAAAAATTTGTTGTATACACACACTCTTTGACTGCAATGTGAACTGAAAATTACTTAAAATAACAGAAATGTTAATGGTTAAAAAATGTGTTTATGTCATGTATATTAAAATCACAAATTTTCATGCAAATGAAAATGTTTTCCATAAGTGGAATAGAATAAACTCTAAAAAAAATAATCAAATGTACATGATAATAAAAACCAGGTTGTAACTGTGTCCAAGAATATACAGTATGATATAAGGGTCTAATCTTTCTCCAGGGAAAAGATTGTTACTCCTCGGTATCATTAACATTTATGAATTAAAGCTTCTTTATGAAATGGCAAAATTAAAATTATATTCTTCAGGTGCTAACCTTATATTATGCATCTGTTTTACACTAATGGGGAATCTCATCTTTCTTTAGTACATGATGGTTGTATGCTGTTATCAAAGGAAGAAAGTATCATAGGAAATATGTATAAAAGTAACAATTTTCACATTTTGTCCCCTGTAAAATGCTGCACAGACTTAAACAGTAATTTTCCAAACATTTTTGCCAGGTATGTAAATATAATCTGCCCAATATACAAACTGTGACATCTCATTGATTCTTTCCTATTTCTCTTTCTGCTTCTGTTCAGGCCTACCTGTTCCTGCTGCAAGAGCGCCAAAGGGACCTCTCATCTATGCTTTCTGTTTCGAGAGGCTTTCTATTTTGGGACTATTTTTCTGCCATTATAGCTATAACTCCACAGAACCACACCAGTAATATAAACTGTAACAATACATTATTAGTGACAACAAAGAAGAGCGTAAAATTAAGCATCACATTCGTTCCTCCTGGTTTTAGCTGTTTGAAAGCTTGTCATCTGGGCTTCGTTTGTCATTCATGAGGAAGCTGTTGTTCATTAGGGCTAAAACTGTGCCTGTTTATCCACCGTTTCTGCTTGGGGTGTGGAGTTTTGGAGGTTCTCAGCAAAAGACAGTCTATTTGAAGACCATTATCTTTAAGTGATGGGCAGTTTGGTCTTGGCTAAAAGGAACTAAATAGGAAATGTGGGAGTCACCTTGTTATCTAACTGTATACAGTTAGCCTAAATTACACAGAACACTAACCATTCTATGATTTCAGACATACATACATGAGCTCAGTGTTCAAGTTCACAGTATACTCAGTTGCCCCATTGATGACCCATGCATATCTGCCCAGTTCTGTTTCAGGCGGGACCTCTTGAAGTAGCAGTGTGATGCTCTGGGATTTGCTGAGATGCTCCAGAACGACTGAAGTGGTACTAGAAGCTGCGACATATGCGATTACAACAAGCCCTGGCTCTTTCTGTTGACTAATTGGAACTTGGACATTCAGCTAACCCTAACCCTTAAGCAGATACCAACACTTTGTGGCTACATTTAAGTGAGTGAATCTGAAAAAAAGTCCTACTTAGTCCTACCCTGTGTCAGTGGGAAGAAGCAGGAACACACGAGAAGGAGCACATCCAGGAGCATGTGCCATATTGTTAGCATTGCATGATGGTGATCACAGTACAACAAACCATTTATTGACTTAAGAAGAAGCTCCTTTTAGTTAAGTGTCAAAACCCTATTGGTGGTGTTACCTATGGTTGGAGACATCTTTTCTTATGCTGACATGATCTGCCCCATTCCTAAGTTTCCTTTTTGCTATCTTTGAGAAGGTTAGGGACACTTTATTTTTATTTTTTCTATAAAGCACAGTTTGGTGATTTTGCTACTCACATAGTTTGCAACTGGTTCACTGCCTTTACGTTTTGAAGACAAAAATTGGTTGAAAGAAGAAAGCAGTGAGTATATGTACTTCTTGCCCTTGGCTTTGCAGTCTACCTGTGCAGACTGTGAAGCAGCAGTGAATTATCTGGCATATTATCTTTGTCAAACTTTGCCAGGGAGCCACACACTTTTTATTCTTGTTCTATCCTTTTTTTATGCTGTGGTGTCCCCAAAGGGCCTTTGGTTCCGCCATTACAACATGCAAATTCTGGTGTGTATTTCACTTTTTTGTGCACCTTTCCTCACATTTGCATTAATATTACAAGGAGTCATTTCTGCTAAGACAATATCTATTGAACTTAACCACTCAGTGCCTCTTATATTGAATATGTAAGCACGTGCTTAAATTGAAACATATGTCTATGACTTTCCTGTTCAGTGAGGTACCTAAACATGTTTAACTTCTGGGCCTAAAAAGTGCTCTTAAAGGCTGTACTGAATTTGTGCCTCAATGAACTGTTCTGCTAGTTGCTGCTTCTTGTTTTGTTTACTCCATGTCAATAGCAATAATTTCAAGTTGTCATGTGTTTATCTTATGCTAATTCGCAAGCATTTCATTAGATGTGATTTGACTTTAAAAGAAATAGCCTTGTGGCTTTATGAATCTTCTAGGGAATTTAAGCGACAGGCTTGTTGGCAATGTGTTACTTCCCTGAAAAGTCAACCTTGTAACTTGTATAACTATGCCTAACCTTAGCAATACTTTCAAAATTACTTGTACACACGTCAGCTTCCCTACATGTTTTGACAAATGACACATTTCCTTTGGTGCTTCTTTGTGGGTAACAGCGTGTGAGGATATGGTAGTGGCAAAATTTATTACGGTTATTTTGTAGTTGATATTAAAGAACATGATGTATTGTATCAGGTGTCTGACCTTTAAAGATCTTAGGACCCAATTCATTACAACATAAAATTTACATATTATTCAACGTTCTGTAGTCCTTTTATGAAAAAGTCATGATGCATACGTACATGAGATTTAAAGCAGACAATCCCTGCACATTGCAGACGTAGAGATTGAAGACAGTGTGAAATGAAAAATACTGTAGGTTGGAAAAGATTCACTTTTTTAACCCATGAAATAGATTACTCTGGTTGCACCTTTTTGTGCAAAGTCTGAGGAAAAATAAATGGAGCACACAGAGGCAATGCTATATTGGATACGAGCTGTATTCCTGTGTCTTTTGTAAATCCTGACAAGACCTACCTGTCTCTGTTCCTGTGTGTGATGAAGTTTTCCACTAATCTGATATATGAAGAGACAAACTGGGGGATTTTGTCAAGGAGAAATTGATGAGTTTTTCTGTGCATTGTGCTTGCACATACTCAGCTGGAACCCACTCTGAATATTGTACCAGCATTCCTACCTTTTGTGCTCTCTTAAATTTCAGTGGTATGAACACAGATTCTTTACCACAGAAGAGCAGCTGCAGTCTACCACTTTTTATAGCTGCTACACCTTTAGCTATGTAGCTGATATTGTGCACCTGGTTGTTGTGCAGTCAGTTGTGGATATCTGGAGATGCTCCAGGTGTTCAGACCAGCATAACTGAGCTTGCTTTTATGCTACATCTGTGCCAATGCTCTAAGATCTTCCTGTTGGAGAGCGCCCTATCCTTTCATACCAATAAAAGTACAAAGGCAACATACAGAGTTGGCTAAGACACTTGATACAGCAACTGTAAATTGTCCAACCTGCAAAACCCATGTAGAGGAGTGGTAATGACAAATAAACAGTACACATTTACTTCTTTTTCAAATTGGGTAGCTCTTTCATTCCAAACATTCAGATGTAATCTCTTCTCAAGGCTGTGCTAGCTTCTCTACTGATTTTTTTAACTTTGTTGTCATTTATAACACCCTCAGACAGCCTTTTCCAAAGCTCTGGATTTTACTAACAGATTTCAGTGTTGTGTCAAGATATATATACTTGCCATGATTTTCACATGGAGAAGGTTGGGTCAAGCATTTTGCTTTCTGTTATTCTAAGGGTCATACTCTAGGTGTGGGGTAAGATCCAGATGCCTAGATTTAGGCATGCAGAGTTGCTTTCTGGAACTCTTTAAAACCATCTGTTTCTCTCCATTAGTTAGACAGAGAACACAGGTGTTTATGATAGAATCGATTTACTAGCATCCCCAAAATTTGAAACTGGCTTAGTGATCTGACTATATCATGAACTGTCTTATCTAGGAATTACTGATTATATAGCCTTTAGCAAAGAGTTGGATTTGAGCTTTGAATTTGAACTGATTCTCTGAGGATTGAAAGTTTTGCCCTCTGTTACGATATGGAACATGGGTTCCTTTATTGTTACCACAAAATGTGACAATACAGGCTGTAATGTGCATAGGAGATGACAAGGAGGACTGAGACAAGGACATGCCCTGCCAGAATTATGCAGGGTTTTACTTGCAAAACCGATGTTGAAAGAATGTGACTGAGGTACTTTCAGAAGCTATATAGACTGATACAAGGCTGGGATTGTGGTTTTATTTACCCTTGCTGGACATGTGCATTATGAGACTATTTTTATTTATGTGCTCCACATACATAACTTTTGCTGTATTTAGTTTAGAGAGTGAAACTGGGCATGCTTATAAGATTTTTGTGAAGGATCCTGATGTCTTTTTATTTTCTTACAAAAAATGTACTGGGAAGAATTTATTTTACCATAAATTAGCCTTCTAAATGTTGGATGTTTATTCTAAGCTAGTCTGGGATTTTTCCGTAGTCAGAGGGAAGACAGACACCCACTATCCCATCCATTTATCCTTACAGGGGTTTAGTGATTCAGTCTATCTCCCTACTGCCTTCAGAGAGGCATAGTGACCAGCTCATGGCTAACTTCTGGGTGTTTCAAGTTTGCTGAAACAATCCCATGCATAGTGGCCAAAATAAGAGACTGGAAAAAAAGAAAAGAAGGTGTCATGGTTAAGGGAGCTGAATGCAACCACAGGGAATTTTACTCTTTCTGTGCATCTGTCAGGGAATTCCTGTGGGATGTTTGGCAAGTCACTGAACAGGTGGTCAATAATTGTGTGTTTCTTGTGTTATGGGTGTCTGGAGTCTGATTTACAGAAGCAATAAGCACTCACAACTGAAATTGAAGTAAATTGTAATTTTATTGTGAAATGCTACATGCTCATAAATACCTGGTCCCGTTGTTCTTAAACTGAACATCCCAAACTAGTGAATACTTTGGGCCCACATTCTTTGTGTCATTATTCCCAACTGTAAAATGGGAATAATGACACTCATCTCCCAGAGGTGTTAGGAAAGTGAACTTTCTACTGTCTAGGAAATATTTAGGAAAGTTTTACAAAGAAGCCCTTGGGGAAACTAATAATTCTGTATTCAGAGCAGGATTTGAATGACATGCAGCAAAACCTTGGGCCATACACTGAACAGTTAGGAAGAAACAATATTGAATGCCTGTTTGTTAACTGAGCATTAGCCTTAACATGAATTGAACTGAGCAAGAAGGGGGGAAATGGAATGTGATTATGCCAGTTTAAAGGCTTCTTAAAATACAGGCACAGGGCCAAATGAGAGTTGTTGGAGGTAACCTAGATTTTGATGTTTCACAGCCTTTGTGTGTCAGACTTTTGTCAAGTTCTTTTACTACATTTTGGATTATTTCTAAGACAATAAACTGAAAAAAAGAAATATCCCACCCAGACATGTCATTTTATGTCATATGAACAGCCATCAGTAGTGCTTGCTACATGGTAGACATCAATCACAAGAAAATTATCCACTTGAGTTAACGGGTAGGAATACTAGATTTCTGTGTTTGTCTTGTTAGCTTAGTGGGTTCATCCTCTCCACTGAATCCATCAAGAGTTATGTGGGGCATGCAAATAAAGATAGCTTCACATTGCAGATGTCTTGTGGGGGCAATGTGGTGGATTTCACAGAGATTAGGTCTCAGCAGACCTAGGAGTATTGGATTTCTTTCCATTCTGTAAGAGTAGTGTACTTCTGTGCACAAACAGCGCATATCACCACCCTTAGTCTGGACTTATATTACCTTCTTCCTCTAAGCTGCACTTTTGTACATAACTTTAATACCTATTCTACATCCAGCTCCCCATTTTTGCAACAAATCATGCTTAGTCTCTTCCCCTTGGGTTTTTCAACAACAGATTGAGTGAATCCTATTTTCTCACCTTGTTCATTGGACGAGAAACAGAGTTTTTTGTCCAAACTCTTCTCCCAGATTGCCTGCCTAGCACCCCTGTCTCTAGCTCCACTCAGTCCCACCTCCCAATATCTTTTCACACAGACTTCATTCTATTTGTCTCCTTGTTTCCTTCCAGCAGACTTACTTACACAGGTGCAGCTGCAGTGTAGATACTACCTGTATTTAGGCAACCTAAATTCCAATTCCACTTGCAAGGAAAGCCCTTTTCAGTTGTGACAGAGCATGGCTGGCATTGATAAAATCTCTAAGGAATTAATTTGACAAACCTAAGTCTCTTATAAGCATTTTTGGCACAGTTTCAGATATTTGAAATTCACTCAAATTTGAGGTAGGCTCACTGGGGGTGGAAGTCCCTGCTCCAATGGTAAAATTAGGTTTAATTGTTCTCTAAATGCCCCCAGAAATGTCTGCTTGGGATTGTGCTTGAAGCAGTCCTCCTTCCATGCCTCTCCTGTACCATGGCATCGCAAGCTGCGTCTTACAATCCCAAACAACAGTTTCAGTCTGCAACAGACAATGAGAAGAGCTCCATGCAGTTCCCCTGTCCAGTACAGAAATTAATTTCTGCTGTTCTTCAAGAATATACTTGTCATATGTCAAAGATGATGGGAGAGTTTCCCCACTGCCCTTCTCCACCAAGTTGTGGTTCTGCATGCGAAGGATGTGGGCTGAAAGGGGAAGGATAAAGCGCGGCGATGGCAAGAAGATGCTTGACACTGAAATTTTCACCCTAAAAAATTAATTTTGTTCTTACAAGGAAAACAATACCTTGTAAGGAAAAGTTTGGGTAGCCTGCTGAACAGACAGTATCACCAGGCCACCTAAAATGTTCTTATCTTGTCAGGGACTTGTACTTGTTCGATACTTCTAAAATTATTTTAAATTAAGATGCTAAGTATGTTTTATGCAAATAATAAATTTTTATTTTCTTTAATCTGCACACTAATCCAATGATAATTGCCCCTAAAGAAAAAGACACATACCCTCTATACTTTTCCTGATCTTTGCAACTAGAGCATTCAATGCACCTTTTTTCCTCCGCTATTGTACTGGGATTTTTTAAGTTTGAGAGAAATTAATTGAGCATGTAAACAAGGAAATTAAATGAATGACCATTTGAACACAAGAAAATACAAAATATTATAACAGTTTTTATTGAAATAATATAAACTGAGAATAAAGCTGACAGTATAAGATTGCAAGATATCTTAGCAGAACGTGTAAGTACTATAGAAAATCTACTGATAATACAAGACATTATTTTCTGTAACCAGGGGAATAAATTGTCACACAAAACCCATTTCAGGTTTTGATGCATTAGCTGTGGTGTGAAGACAGTGTCTGAGCAGGCATTTTATAGACGAAATGTCTGTTTATGTCCTATTACAGACTCTCATGATCTAAGGAACTTTGCTTTTAAGACCTAAGCACAACTTGCAATTCAGTAACCTTCATCCGAGCCAGCAAGGTGCTTCTCAGCACTGAGCTAGCTGGTAGCCATGTTGTGAGCACAAAGGTTACTTTAGCCACGATGCTTTGTCTCCCTACAAAATGTTAGCCATTATTCTGGTTTCACCTCTGTCAGATTAGCACTAGTTGCAAACTAATATTTCAGAGCATTTGCTCTGACTGGGTAGAAATGCAAAGGAAAATCACACCCGTGAAACCAAGACAGGGAAAATGAAGGGAACTGCTGTGAAAAATAAATAGGAAGAAAAGTTCCTTTTTTGAGAAAAGGATTGATGAAATTATATGAAGGTGAACCTCTTATTTAGCCACTGACTACACCTGCCCAGGACAGAGACCTCGAAATTTGTGTCATTTTGTAAGTAAAATATTCCTTGTAATTCTGGTGCCCCATTAGTTTGGGATATTACATAGACTTCCAAAGATATCTTTGATCTGGATTCTCCTCATCAACCAGTTACTTCTCTGCATGCCACCAAGAGGATCCCTCTCCTTGACTGAATGCAATTTCTTTGGTGCTGGCTCTGGAATCTGGGTCTTTGTGTGGTGGAAGTCTCTTTATGCATGGATCTAATCACAGGATCTGGCCGGCATGAATATGCATAAATCTCACAAAACTTCACCACACTTCAGCTAAATGCTGAACCAGACTCCTTGGCTAAGAACAGGTTTAACTTGTGGGTCCTAAAAGGAAATTATTAAATAAAACCACAAAAAAAAAAGTCCCTGCTGTTCAAAATTGATAAAAAAGTGAAAATTTAAAAAGTGTTTTCTTAGCAGTGGCAGCTGCTGGGATGTTTAATCAAGGTTTTATCATAGCAGTTTTTAAGGAAAGCTTTCTTTACAGAACTGCTTTTAAACTCTTCATGTACAGAGCCTTTCTGAGTCACTGGTTCCTTTTTTTCTCCACTACTAGCAAAAAAGCAAAGGCAATCTGTGTGTTGTGTGTGTGTGCCTGTGTGTGTGGAAAGTGGAGTCCTCAAGAAAAAAAAAATCACTCATTACTTTAGCCTTAGTAAAAAAGAAGTTTAAAAGTATCAGAAATTACTGTTCCAGATAAGAATTGCAGTAAAGATCTCAAAAATGAATGAAGGACCTTCCACTGTCCTACACAGTACAGGACTATTAGTCCCATAATGAGTGAGAAAGGAATTCTGTTAGAGAGGAAAGAAAAACTGACTAAAATTTATCAGAAAACTGTGGAAAGAAGCTGGAGGAAAGAGAATTGATGCAGAAACCGATTTTTGATGAGAATGTTTTTGAAAGCTGCTAATAATGAGGTGCAAAGCATACTTTGACTTTGGGGTCTGTCAGCAGAAGCAAAGCACACTGCAGAAGACACAGGGAAGAAAGAGTTGGGTCTGGCTGCTCACAGGCTACCCTTGCCTGGATCTGCACCCCTTTGCTGGGAGCAGGGTGGCTGGAGGGGGCACAGAAAGATTGTATGTGATGGAAAACCCAGCACAGGGTGTTGTGCTGGAAGTTCAAAGCCTCTGCTGGGATCAGCTGCCGCTGGGATGTCGGTGAGTATGGAAAGAGGAGTGATGCCCTGCTGGGCTGCGGGGTAAGAATTCTTGCAAAGGGTGAGTGGGTTGTGTGGAGCACCCTGAGTGGTTATTTAGTCCCAGAAGTTCAGCAGAGAAGTATGGCGTCAAAGGAATCGGTAACTCATTGCATAAGCATATCTGAGAGAAAATCCAGCTGTAAAGATAGGAGCTATAGAATAAATGCGAATAACACAGAATTACCTGGTGCGAGATAAGCACCACTTTTCAAAGCCACATCACAAACCAGCGCTGTGTCGCAGCCGCTGGGTTTCCATGTCCCGTTGCCTAATTACAGTAAGTTTGTTTTGACCGAATACTACCAGTGATTGATTCACTTAGTACTTTCCCTTTTAGAATGCCTGTGAATCCATATTGCAGTTTATCGGGGTTTCGGTTTGTTTGTTGGTTTTTTTTTTTTTTTTTTTTTGCTTTCCCAGCTAAACGTTTGAAACTTGATAAAAATAAAACAAAGGCAGGGAAAAAAAGAAAAAAAAAATAGAAGAAAACCGAGAAGTGATATTATTTTGGGTTCGCGTTGCCGGTGGCAGGTGGTAAGTGGGTGCTGGGGGCCGCGGCGGAGAGGCAGCCTGCCCTCAGCAGAGGGTGCTGTCTTCTCACGCTAGCGCCGGCTGAACGAGAAGGTCACTCAGCCTATTGATAAATCACTGCGCCGTGATTCCTAACTGACAGCTCAAACTAAAATCAAGCTGGATGAGAGAGAACAAAAGGCCATCAAGCAGCCATTTTCTTGACACTTTTATTCAATCACCAGCAGATTGCTTACGACAGCAATAGCAGCTGTTTTGTCTTCATCTTTCCACATTTGATAAAAGGTGTCAACTCAAATTTTTGTAAATAATTCACTTACCCCTACTGCACACACCAGCACTGCTCAGCATATGTATTCTGTGCGAGCAGATCACTGAGGCAGGTCAGGGCTCAATGATATCAGCTGAAGGTCATCTGTGATCTAAACGGAAGCACTGATAAAGCTACAGTCCCTCAAGGTCAAAGATAAGAACTACGCTGAGATATTTGTAATGTGGACAAAAGGTTAAACAATAGAGAGAAAAGTATGGTATTGTTTCAGTTAACACACTAATGATTTTTCTATTGTTCTTTAGGAAACAGAGCTCTAGCAGATTCAGATGGTTAACCCTTCCCAAGTAGGGTGTCTATTTAAGTGCTGGATGTGAGCAATTATATCACTTCCCAAAGTTGGTAATGTCAGGTAATAGCTTGCAGCCTTAATATGCTGCTGCTAATACATCTGAACTGCAAATGGGAGCAACAGCAATTTTTATTGCAGGCATTAAAATGCAAAAAAAAAACAACCACAAAACACAAAAAATCCGACCAGGTAGTGTATCAAACAACAGTTAAAAAAGGATAATTAAGTAAAATGCAGTTTACCTTGAATTTATCCTTAAAATAAATTTAGCTCCCAGACCTAAGTAGAATTAGAGCCTGTGCCTAGCATTTCCTGTAGTAACAGCTTCATTTGCTTTAAAGGCTTAGAGAAACTAATAGAGAGATCTTTGAATTACTGCAATATGACACTCTATCTGATGTTGGCAGTAGCCAAAGCACTGAGATTAAAAATGATACATCCTTCAATACTAGGTTGTGGGTTTTTTTTTTTTTTTCATCCAGTTATATTACTCAGAAAATAAATCTAAACAACAGATAGTCACTGTTTATCACTATTTGGTTTATACTTTCTAACAGCCAAAGTATATGTGCATTTGAGATTCTATCTGTGCTCAAGCAACAGGGAATTTATTGTGTGTAATTGATGTACATGAAGATCAGAGAACAGTTGCCTCACATTTTCCTGTTCTTTCTGCCTCAGTGCTATGGTAAAAGCAACTTCCTTATTCCAGAGTACTTGTGATAGAGAAATAACAAAATCTGGATGAAAAAAGGCCTCTTTTATTTTTTAACTGAGCAAGATAAATAGTACAGGAATACTTTCTTGCTGAAAGCAGGAATCCTGTCTGCATTAGTGTCATTCCTTACCTACCCAGTTTATGAACAAAACCAGTCTTAATTAGAATTAATTTTCAGCAACTAATTTTATTTGCGGACATTGCCTCATTTTCTCCTTGTGGAATATTTGCATTGCAGTTTCTTCAAAGATACCTTTTCCCACTTGCTTAATGGTTTGAAAGGTCTTGGTGAATTAATTAGGAAAGGTTTTGTGGGAGCTTGCATCCTAAAAAAACCAAATTGTGTTTCATGGCACGGACTGGCCAAGTAATTCATATGGCATTCTTTCTTCCTGTTGGTGCTGTGTCTTAGAAACAAAAAGATGTCTTCAAAACAACCAAAAAACACTAGGATTTGGATTCTGTCATCACATGCGATTAAAAACTTCAGAAAACTTTCCATTTTTGGTCTTGCTACAATCTTGCACAAAGTGTCATTCTTATAGGAAAGTAGACCACTAAAAATTAGTGTCTGTCTGAAGAATTAAAATGTGACGTTCTTTCATCACAAAGCCATTGCTTGTGAATGCATGCTCATAGCAGTGAAAGGTGCTGTTATATTATTTAATAGTCATTGTAGAAAAGCACTAGTAAGGATTTATGGGGACACTGATCATTTATTTTAAGTTGTATTATGTTATGTAAAAGCAGTCAATGCATTCCATTTACCAGTTTCCTAGTTTCGCATTTACCAGTCTATGGATCCTGACACATAATAACTGTGGAGAATAATCTGTGTGCTTTAAATGTTTGCATCCTTACTATTAGCTTAAACTTCTTCTTCCTCAAGCATTAGCACAGGCAAACCTGCATTGGTCTTTCCGTGAACCTATAAGAAGTATGTGTCTATATGAAGTGAATTCATGCTCTATATAATTTTGCAAATAGTCAAAGAATTATTTTTCTGACATTTGCTTCTGAAGACAGCTATGTATTATGAAACTGCAGTCAGTATGAGTAACTATGTCAGAAATTATCCTCCTGTCCAAGACCAGTTTCACTGCCCATATCTCATCTTGTCTGGTACCTATCAGTCTCCCTGGAGTTTTACATGCTGTGTATTATACATAATTTTAGAGAAAATAATTCCAGGAACAATTTTAAAGTTCTGAAGCTAGTTTCTTAACCTGTATAAATCAACATATGTCTTTTTCAAGGTAAAAGAAGGAAGAAGGTGAAGGTCTGTTATTGAAGCTCAGACTCAAATAGGAGGAAGGATAACAGAAAAGATAAAATATAGAGAAATGGCAAGGGAACAAAAGAGTGCTGAAGAGTAAAGGAAAGAAACATGTAAGGAGCAGAGGCACCAAAATGGGCATGGCAAGTGCTATGGGACAAGAAGCATGGATACCAGAGACTGAGGCTCTGACCAAAAGAGAGCAGGGCACAGCAGAGGATATAGTAAGATGGACTCTTACTTCTTTGTATTGAATTTTAACTCTTCCCTTTTTTTTTTTTTTTAATTCTAAAACTATAGGCACTTAAAAAGAATCACCAGGTATTGTTAATTTATTGCAAATAATGTGATCTTGGCTATGACTATGGGATCATTTGTGATAATTGATTCTGGATGAAAATGCCCCTTTCTCATCCCTTAACTTGCACCCAAGGTTAAGACTTCCACTGAGCTCCAAGCCAAGAGTTTTTTTACTGCATTCTATGTCCTCCATAATCTTAATTATTAAAACTCTCTAGGTAACTATCGCTCATTCATTTGACAAATATGAAAACTAAAACCTTGACAATGTTGCCAAGTTAAATCTATAAATGGAATGCATCTTGTAGTATAGCAGACCCAAATGCCATTTACTGTACTGCAATTAATATCAAAATGAATAAACAGAGTGATATGCTTATGTAGACATACGTTTCCATATTTTCTTATAAAGAGTGGATCGTGGTGCCTAGGAAAAAAGCACCATGAGCACTTACGGTTTTAAATTCAAAACTCCAGGTTTTATCCTTACAGAAGGTCAAGCTTGCCTATGATGTCTGCAATTCTTAGTCCTCAATTTGCTTCCAAAAGAACCCAAAAGCAAACATATGCCCCACATTCATTTGGCCTTTTCAATACTTTTGAAAACTTTGAAGTCTGTGTTGTGCCTGCTCAAGGCCAGTTCTAAAAAATGATGAAGTTTAAATATTTTAGGACTGCTTTCTGGCACCAGAGCTAATTGACGTAGAATGGCTGACATACATGCTGTTAAAATCCTTACCCTCCAAAACAGAGTAGCCACCCATAGCTTGCTACTACTTAATCATGGTCCTTGGTGCTTCCTAGCTCTTAAATTATACCTGGGAATGTCTGGGAGAAAGTTGTTTGGCCTGGGCCAAAACCACAGCAGAATCTGTTCTGATGTTTCAGCAGTGTGAAGAACCAAGATCCAGAGCCTAGGGAGTTTTCCAGGTAGTGATGGCTCCTGAGAAAGCACAGCAGACTGTTGCTCTCCTTCCTGGGCCTCCATACGGTCACAGTTCCTCTCAAGACTGAAACAAAAATATTCTATGACTACAAAAATTTTTTGCTTTGCCAATGTAAAAAAAAAAAAAAAAAAAAAAAACCAACAGAATTTAATACAAAGTCCTTGCAAAATTGACTGAAATCTTAACTTGAAATACACACTTAGAGAGCAATCTAGGGTAATATATTTTTTTGCAATGCTTGTTTACTACTTAATGGAAGTCGATCTTTAGGAAAAGGTTGAAATATTTAATTGTAGAACATGCTTGGGA
Organism: Forpus xanthops; assembly: GCA_032466535.1. Classification (NCBI taxonomy): domain Eukaryota; kingdom Metazoa; phylum Chordata; class Aves; order Psittaciformes; family Psittacidae; genus Forpus; species Forpus xanthops. Next base: position 42,444 of record JASSUY010055441.1, read on the forward strand.
TTGAAAGCAATGTATATAGGAGATATTACCTTTGTGTCCAAGGGTGGGCAACCTTGCTTGAGTGCTCAATAAAGGTCAAAAATTGAATTAATAAGCTTATCTTTCCAGAAAACAAGCTTCATTCTAGAACACATAACATTAGTGCTTACTAGGCTGCCTTAGGGAATCACTAATGATATACAAAGCTTTCTACCTATAGGTCACTGATTTTAATTCAACCCAGCTCAGCAAAGACTTAATTTTTCTTATGAATGCCTTGTGGTTTATGTGTAAGTTGAATGGGTTTTTCAGATATGAAACATACTGATAAACATAGTTATAAACTTCTAATCTGAAGCTTATTTGTTTTGCATAATAGAAGCTTTAAAATTTTCCAAGTGGCTTCTGCATCAAACCTTTAACATTTGGATAGTTAATGATTTTTTCAGAAAGTATCTAAATTAAATGTAAAGCTTTGAAGTGATAGTGTGTCAGCAACAACTCTGAAGAATTGGTGCCATTAATTAATTAATCTAATTTTAAACATACCGTATTTCTAATTAGAATTGGTTGTAAGAAGCAGGGTTATAAGTTCAAATCTCAAATCCCAAAATCACCTCCTGCCTTTGGTCTATGCTGTTAGCTTGAGACACTAGTTACCTCACCTCCAATGTTTCTATAAAATGCCTAGTGGAAAACCTTGTATCAGGTACCTTATCACTTAAGCTGTAGAAACTAACAAATAGAAAACAAGCAATCCAGGATATTTCTCGAGAGTGTTGGAGATAATACACATAGTAGGTAAGGTGATGTTCTGCTCGAAGAACTGTTGGGGGGTGTAATGATCGGTGGCAGTCTTGGGTGCAGCTACTGTTAAGCAATGCATTTCAGCATCCTAAAGGCAGTGAGAAAGGCAAGTAGCGGAGTAAGGACCATGAGCTTAGGTGACCAAACTTTGGCTTAAACAAGGAAAGTATTAGGTGAGATCCTGTGGGAGACAGCATTAAAGGAAAAAGGAGCTTAGTTCATTAAGGGTAACCTCAATTCAAGAATAGTCCACTCTGAAGCTCAAGTAAGCTGCTTGATGTACCAGGAGGCTGGCTTGGCTGAACTTGAACTCATGATCAAATTCCAGTGCAAAAGGCAGTATAACAGGTGATGTTAGAGAAGACAGGGTACAAATAAGGATATAGAAATATTGTATGGAAACATTATGGATTTGAAACTATCAAAGGGCATCAATGCAACAAGTGGAGCTTCTACCACTCCCTACGCTGCTGCTGGGGTTCCTCCTGAGCAAGCGGCTTGACTTGACTCAACATTATGCTCTGGCAGTGATGGTAGCTAACAGCATCCCGGGCAGCAGGAATATAGATAGATGATAGAAGAGAACAACTAATTTTAACTTGCATCTGGAGTTCTGCAGCCAGGTTTCAGCCCCTGCCCCAGAACAGGAAAGACATTGATATACTGAGGCAAGTTCAGTGGAAGGCCACCAAGACTGGGTCTTGTGAAGGAGAGTCTGATGGACCAGGGCTTGTTCAGCTTCTGAAAAAGGCAGCTGCAGAGGTACCTAACAGCACAGTGGTGACTATGGGGTGGATCATAGATACAGTGGGAGAAAGGCATAAATTGAAGCAGAAGAACTTCCAGCTAGGTGTGAGGAAAGAACTTGGACTCTGAGGAGAGCCAAGCATTTGAGCAGGTCTCCTTGAGAAGCCATGGACTGTTCACCCTTGGAACCTTTTGAGGCTTGACTGAATAAAACCCTGAGCAACCTGGCCTGACCCTCAGAACAGGCTCTGCTCTAAGCAGAAGCTTGCACCGAAGACAACCTGAGGTCCCTTCATGCCTGAATGATTCTGTGATACTGCCAGTAAAGCTGGCATTAATTTATTTGTCAGCTGTTAGAGAGCTGAAAGCTTTGAAGATAGAAGTAAACACCACAGTTCATTTTTTTAAATAATATTGGTGAGCTTTAAGGCATTTGACAGATGATTTTTACAGTTCTGTAGAAAACATGGTCTGGACAGTGTATCAAAGCGGTAGTGGATCACTCTCTGACCTTAGTTTGAATAAAAAGTATTATTCATCATCAGTTATTATTACCTGCTCACATGAGAACAAGCACCCCTTGGTACATAGCTCAATAATCTCAACTGAGCAATCTGGGAGCTGAATGGACAGGATGCTAAAAGGAGCAGCCCACAGTCTCCAGACAAGTTCAGTTGATGCTTATTATTGAGACAGCATGGGAAAAATGTGCTCAGCCAGTGCTGGTGATGTACCTGTACTGTGGTTTAACAGAGCACTTCAGTCTTTGGGGCTGTCAATTTCATAAGGACTAAATTTACTTTAAAAAATAACTGACACATGAATTCAGAGAGCGTTTTGTTGCTCCAGCCCTGGAGTGGGGACCAGGAGACCTGAGTTCTATTCCCACGTCTGTCACAGACTTCCTGGACCATCATCTTACATCTTTGTTTCTCAGTTTCCCCTTGGGCATAATATGGATAATACTTACCCACTTTACAGGGCTTAATTCATTAATGTCTGTAAGGTGCCTTGAGATCTGTGTGCACAAGGCACATTAGCACTGCAAAGCATTTAGTATATTATTTTATTATTTAAGACATCTGGGACCATTTTCACTGATGTGCTCTATCCATTTTGCACTGCTTTGGTGTTGCAAAGCAGCCATATCCCTCTTTAACAGGCCAGTGAGGATGAGTTTATGACTGGCTTAAAATACCAGACATCCAAAGCATCTGAATTCCGCTATCAAATATGTCTCTTTTTCTATCCATCTGACAAAATGGTGACTACTGAATTTTTTTCTTTGGATGGATGTGATCTGTGGTAAATTTTGCTTGTTTAGTGATGGTAGTTATCCCACTATAAATAGCGGTGAATATTTTGGCAAAGTGAAACACAAGAATGACATAGGTGCAAAAATATATATGTATGTATGCTAGGTAACTTCTAAAGGTTAACTTGCCTGAAACTCTAACATGGACAAGAATGTGACATCTTCTGGCAATCTGAGATTGGCCTGAAAAAACAGTGGAGAGGTACTTGTACAAACCCTCATAAGCTCCATGCACAAGTATCCAATCTTTTTCAGTTTTTTCCTTGAGATGTCAATTTTTTTCTACATTGCCTTCATAAATACGGTCACTGAAATTTCTTAAATAAACCTGTCCACAGCAGTTGCTATTTCAGAAGAATAGCAACTGTGTACCGTGGGGATGATTGTCATTGAAATGATAAATACTCATTTAACACGTGCACATATTTATTTGTTCAGTGTGCGACACAAAAGGAGAGACCTAAATATGAATTAGCCACTCCTAGGTCCTCTGAATGATAAAATTGCCATTTATTTAAAATGACAATTAAATGGAATGGTTTAGCAGGGTTTTTACCCTTTTGTGGGACACATGGAATGGAGCCTAAATTTCAGCGCAGTCTTGATATTGATCTCTCAGAGAGAGAGTTAATTTGTCAATGACTGTAATTTGCCAAGCTTTATGAATCCATTCTTCTTTCTTTGGAGGAATATTTCTCTTCCAGATCTATGCTATTACTTCTTTTTTTTTTTTTTTTTTCCATTCAGTAAGGATAAAAAAATTGCATAAATCTCTGAAGACTTTCATATACATAGAAACAAGAATGAGACTAGTAAAAGAACATGGGACTGGAAGGTGTATTGGCAGTCCTTTGTCTATCTCCTTGCTTGTAAGGGTTCTTTGCCGTGTAATATTTGTTAACTAATATTACCTTACTCCCCTTGGAAAGCAGTAAAAAGTTTTGCCCTCACTTCTTCTATAAGAAGGCAACTCCCAAAGCTCAGTACTCAGAAGGATAGGATAGATCATTCACCTCCCCACCCCTCCACCTCCCAAATTATTATCATGTACAGTTCCTGTCCATGTTAGAATTTCTAACCCTGTCCCTGAGTGAATTCTCAAGGACCAAAGCTGTCAGGTCTGGCGTCCAAGTCCCCTGGGAGAGGTAGACAGTGTTAAGCAGTCACAGATAGCAAGTGTCTGGGTTTTCTGCTCTCTTCTCCTCATTCCCCTGACTATTTTGTTAGCCTTTCTCTAGACTTTTTTCCATTTGAATTAATCTTTCCCAAGTAAACAAAACAGCACACATATTCCAGGCGAAATGTGAGTTGCATGCGATAACATTGATATTTTCCTATCTTTGCCAGATATATCCTCCCTGATGTGCTCTAGAAACTGGCTTTTTGCTGCTGTAATGCATAGGCACACGCAAGTATTCTGTGATTGACTGAATTCTGTCTCCTCTGTCGTTTCCAACTTATAAGATCCCAGCTAGTAATTCAAATTCTTGTTACTAGTTCTGAATTGTGTGACCTTCAATTTTTTTCAGTAATTCATTCCAGCCATTTCTTGTATTCCAGCACTGAAGATCAATCAGTACTTCCTGTAGGATATTTCAGTTCTTCCCTGGTCTGGTTTGATCTTATGGTGAGGGCAGAGATTTTGAGCTAGGTGGGAAAGCTAAGCTCCAGTGTTCACCATACATTCCTCTCAGAAACATGCACCTGAGGCTTGGTTCTGCAGCTCAGAGGGTACGAAAGTGACTACAACTGCACTTGTTGGTCCAAGCCACGACAGCATACTAGGTTTCTAAAGAGGCTCATAAATGTGCTGTAGTCATTGCAGTGTGGACAGGTAGGTACGCTGTCTTTACAGAAATTATCTTCACCTCATGTCTTGACTAATGCATGAGTAATTTTTCAGTTATTAAAATCAGATAGTAGACACTTGCATAGAAAAATGTTCCCCTAAGCCAACATCAAGAAAGATTTTGAAGTGGCATTTGAAGTTATACTAGAAACACAGTTTTTGATAACCAAGCCACTAAAAAGATTAGGGTTGCTCTGGATTGGGCTGAATCCAGATAGGGAATAATCCCTCTGTTTGTAAACCCAAATGGATTCCAGCCATGCAATCTTGCCACAAATTCGCACCTGATAAATTACCTGAGTGGTCAGTACATGTGTAGTATTTTCAGGCAGCATGCAGGGGTGCAAGAATTAATTATTGACTGACTTACCTATGCAAGTGAATCTCTCCGCATCAGTTTTTGTTATGTTTGAATATAATCAGATGAGTAAGTATCACTGAATTTTTGTTGCTGTATTTGCTGACCGGGCTGGTACCTTTTGATCCTATTACAAGATTGTGGATTTAATTTTAAATCTCTAGCTCTGACAGTTGCTTGTTACAGTTTTATTCCAAGCTTTTATTTCCAAAAGTCCTAAAAATACTGATCTTTAAAAGCACCTGCAATTCATAAATCTTATTGTCATGCTTGAAAAAACTGAGATAAGCTGAGATAAGCTTCAATCCTGATAGGTTGCTTTACATTTCTTTTTTGTTTCCATTTTCAAAGGCAGTCATTTGCAAAGAAAAGCTCTGGAAATCCACATTATGAAAACCTGGTACTAACTAAAATATTTTTCAGACATTTGAATGAAGGTGACGGGTTTTGATCACTTTACATTTTTTATTTATGGTATGAGAATCAACCACTCCAATCACATCTTCAGCTTCCATAACAAAAATGTCTGATGAACTGTAGAGTGGTCAAAGGGCAAATGTGACTTTAACCAGTGAGTCAGTTCTTGTCTTGATGTAGACTGCCAGTGTGGAAAGAACAGAGATACTTAGCAACCACAATCATTAGACTTAACCTTCAGTCACGCAGAAACATTGGCTCTCATTCCCTGAAGCCCACATATTACTGATTTTAGAATGAAGAAATTGTAGATGACTGGTGATCTCAACAAAATACCACTTTATTTTTGACAGCTTTAATGATATACTCTTCAGAGAAATGTGTGGAACTTCTTAAATCAGCCTAAAGCAGCATCATAATTAGAAACACTGTTTTGTGACATGGTATTGATATTTAGGTGACATCAAGTAACTCTATCCCTTGCCTGAAAGTACACCTTGATAAAGACAATAGACAGACATGAGACGAGGTGCCTTCCTCCAAGTAATGATTTAGCAGTCACACAGTGTTTGATGCAACATACATTTACAAAACGGAAATGGATGCAAAAGAGCTCACATGATAGTATTTGACTGTTTCTCCATTATGATAAGAACTGCAGCAATGTCATTGCATACAGATATATTATATATTTGATAACTGTACTTGGACTGTAATGTTGCTAATGATCAGCAAATTGAGGGTCAATACGGAAAGAATGACAGTTTTAGGGGCTGAGCTGATCATACTGTTGTATGCAAATGCATGTGATTTGTTTCCTTTCTTTAAGGACCTGTACACATGGTGCAGGTTTTCACTGAGGTGTGATGGTGCTTTCTCTGAACTATGGACAAGATTTGTGGGAGGCTGTCATCCAAATTATATTTGCAGTGTTTTTGCAGTTGCAACAGCTGAACTTGACTACATATCCCATGCTTAATACCAGTTGCTGCCTCGGATGCACACAAAAAATAAAGTACACACTTGATGTTAAAGTTTTAAAATGGGTAGATGCACTTAGAGTAATTTTCAACTTCACTGAAAGCACTGCAGTTAATACCTCTCCACCTCCACATCTGACAGGCAGGTATTTTCTTGAACTTCCGTTACATAGCCTCCCTACCATAAAATCAGAATTCAAAGTAACTCATCTCTAAGATTCAGTTTCCCTACTCCTACCTTGCCTTTATTCTTGCAGCGTTAAAAGCCCAACCAACCAACCAACCAAAAAGTGTTTTAAGAGTTCGCAGACTTCTAGAACTAGGCTCAGCTGCCCACACACAGATGTGCATTTACCTGAGGTACCTCACCTTTTACCTGAGAATTTGGACTCCAGCAGCTGTGCCAGAAGGATCTGAGTTTTCCATAGGTGCTGTGTCATTTCTCTCAGCTCTGTGTCAATACCCAGGACACCTCAAAAGGGACTGGATGCCTATGAATGTGCAGCTGAGCCATGCCTGTGGTTTCCATAGGTTGTGGTTTCAATGCTGCCACTGTACTCAAAAAAGGGTTATGGTGAGATTCATGCCTAAAAATAGGTAAATATTGTCATTTTGGACACTGTGATGGATTTTTCTTATTCTAGTGGCTAATCCAATAGGGTTTCAATCTCCCAGAAGTTCTGTGCCACATTTACCAAACCTGTGAGGATGACACAGATTCAGGAGGAGCTCTAAAATGGACACAAGTGCCTTTGTTTAAGCAACTGAATTTTGCCTAGCATGTCTATTTTAGTGTAAGCCAAATAGCGGTCTGGTTACTATAGACTACAACTGTACTGGCTGTAAAGAGATCAGACACCTAGGGCAGGAGTCAGTTTTTTGAAAAGAGGTGTCTTGTGCTATTTGAGACATGCCTGGCATGCACATAGGCTGGCATAGGTGATATAAGTCCCTGAGACCTGAGCACCTCTGGAACAGCAGCTGGTTCTTCCCACCCAGACACTGTTCAAGTGGCACCAGATATTGGCGTACTCTAAGATGAATCAATCTCCTAGCTTAAGTGGAGATACATACACAGACATGAATGTATTGAAGAGCGGATCTCAAATCAAATCATACCCTACAAGCAGAAGTTAGCTGCCTGAGCATGAAACTGCTGTCACTTGAGTTAACCAGGGTTTTCTGCTTGGTCTCCAGCTGCCAACCCAGCCCACACTTCCTGTTAATTTTGTGTCATATCTGTCAGGTCTGTAAGGTTTCTGTCATGTGTTCAGCAGCTCAGTTTCTTAGATACCTCGGGTATCTCAGGTGTTTCTTGGTGCCTCACTTGAGTGACTGATTCTATTGAGCTGTTAGTGTTGAACCTTTATTCCTTTAGTTTATAAAAATCACCATCTTCTTCCTTAACCTTACATTTGCAAGTCCCTGGCCCTTGCAACATGTTGAAATGAAGTTTTGCATATAAGTTTTACAGATGTGTTCACCTTTTAGGTCTTAGTGATCTGCATCTGGACCCCCATGATGCATCTAGGATGGAAAAACTACAAAACAAAACATCCCCCAAGCCCTTTAGAAGATCAGTGAATCTTCACAGAAAAAAAAATTCATAAAAGATTCTTTATTCCTGAAATTCCTAACCTGCTCAGCAGAAAGAACTGGAGGAATCTTTCCTCCCCTGGTTTTGATATACAATCCTGATAAAAGAGAAGGCATTGAAGGAAATAAGCCTGAGTAACCTTTCTTCTTTTAACTGAAGATCTCAGGCAAAATATTGTGCTTCTTTTTACAAAAATATCTTCCATGCACCAAGAGAAGGCATAAGCATTTTTTCTTGTCAACTAACTACACGCAAGTAATCAATTTGCAAAGCTATCTGAAAAATATCCCGGTATTGATATCAAAAAGAAGCAAATAGTAAAGATGGAGACATTTAAGATAGTGTATTAAGGACATGTCTGTGTTTTAGAGGTTCATAACTTAGCCATAAAAATTTGCTCCAGGCTGAAACTTGGCATGGAAGGCTGCCATATTTGTAAGTAGGTTATTTCGTTTTAGGTTACATTACTAATACACTGATGAAATGTGAGCTGTTGTATTTATTAACCTGCATTGATTTTTTCTTTTACCTTAAAAAAAGTATTCTTTTCCTGAACCAGTGGAAAGGGGATAGATGAAGCTAGAATTTGCCTTCCCATGTGTCAGCCAAAAAGGAGGAAATAGGAGATAAAAATTGGATTTCTTTTCATACTGAAATAAAGAAAAAGCCAAGGTTTGTTTTCCAGTCTGGTTCTGGGACATTGTAAGTGCATGTAAATGACCCTTTTTACTTTGTGTTATTGATAAATTTACAGCTCTGCAGGCAGAATTATCTGCATAAAAAAAAGCTCAAACCTTGCTTTTGAATGATGCAGGATATTGAGGTCTACTATTAGTTTTTGGAAGATTTTTTTAATCTTGGGAAAATAAAAACTTTTTTTTGAGAAGATATTGAAGCAAGTGTGAAGGGGTAGGGGCTTCTAATGATACAAAACTTGTCTTTAAATCCTAAAAATCTCAGTTTTGGATGACTTACTGGGCAATACTGAAATACAGCATCTACAGCAGATTTCCAAGGAAGAAAAAGAGAATATAGAAATAGATTTTTCTGGGACTTGTGTAGAATTCTCTAAACATTCAGTCCCTTTCCAAAACACAGGCCAACTTCCTCTCCTGAAGATTTGCCTGGTAGAAGCCTTGCCAGAGCATAATTTTGGTGAAATTTCTGTCACTGGTCCCTGTCATGAATATTTATTTACTTCCCAACAGAAATCATTGCTCATATGAAAAGGAGTTAACAGTTCTTAATAGCCTTTTCTGATTTGATTGATGTTTTTGTCACTTCCTCCAGTAAATAGGTTTCAATTAGCATACCAAATATGCTATCTGTCCTTTTGCTTCTGCAGGCACTTAACTGACCACTTACTTCAGATTTAAATATCCCTCCTAGGGGTTTTCTGTCAGCACAGGGTCTGTTTTTTCACACCAGGGAGTGAAGGACTTTCTGTCGTGAGCTCGGATCCCTTACACAGCCACAAATTCAGGTCTATTCAGATAGGCTATTTGGAGAAATTCTGTAAAAATTACAGAAATTTGTCCATAGCTTATAGGGCAGACTTGTGAGGAGGATAATATTAGTAGCTGGACAACGTTCATGAACATGTAACCATATATTTCAATTGTCTAAACATATAATGGGATGAACTTCCATATGCAGAAGAGAGGCTGGAATAGCCTTTTCATGGAAATATGCCTCAAAGTCCTGTGTTATTTATATGCCACATGCTAACTTTGAAAAAGAAGCGTTTGTAGCTTGCAATGTAGCACTGCTGCTAAAAAATAGGCTCTTTCCATCGTTATCCACTGTTTTCATGGCTGCAGGCTCCTGATTCCAAAACAAATGCTTCAGTGTTTCTCAAGTGTTTTTAATACTGCAAATAATGTAAATTTTGTGTATCACAGTTGGCATAATGGAGTTGACATTTGTGTCTTTCCACTTGTAAAACACTTGGTTGTGTGGGGCCGACACATGTAAATTGCTGCGTATGTGTCAAGCAGAGGGATCTTCTGGAGGCTCTAGACAAACCAAAGTGAAAGACTTTTCTGTTTTTATTAGTGTGAGCAGTTTGAGGGGAGGGAGGACTTACATCAGCAAGTGGTTTAAAGTGTAGTTGCCTACTAGGTCATGTAAATATTAGTATTATGCTGCAAATCTGCATTCTAGTGAAGATATGGTTATGGAAACATAAAATAGGATACACAATTGTTTGAGACACTAATTTTTGGATTGTCCTTCTCACTTAGCAATTTTCTGCCTCAGAAATTAATTTCTTGATTGCAAGCAGAGGCCTGGTTCATCCCTGTGAGGAGCATACGGGGAAAGATGAAAAAGAAAAAAAATCAGTTGCTTTTTAAGGGCTGTAGTGGAAAGTAGGTCTCTAAGTAAAAGAAACAGAGGCACAAGACCACTAGCCAGTGTTTGAAAGTCCTTGTGTAGGCAAGCATGTACCCTTGATTCCTAAGAGCCAAAAGACCTTGCCTAAACTGAGAACCTTGTTCATAACTGAGGGGTTCACGGTTAACATTTCCAGGTCTGCCTTAACCAAATCCTTCACAGTGTAAGACTTCTTTGAGCTAGTCTTAATCTAAAGGAATATCTATGAAAATATTATGCGACACTTTATGAGCAATGGATACCAAACTTCACTGCAGAACAGCTAGTGTAAGGAGAAAAGCCACTGCATGTAGTTCCATTTGTTCCTGGAAATTGCAGAAATGTTTATAATTTTGATCAGGTAATTTTAAGCTGCTGTGATTCATTTGGTATTACAATGGAAGCAAGAATAACATGAATTACATGCAACAGAATGACAAATTAGCATCAGTCATGAAAACAGTGTGCATGCTACTGTAATAAACATCCTGTTGCCCTTCACTCTGGGCTGGACCACATCATCTACGTCTCTCTAAGATAATTTCTTGTGACGAGGTATAGTCTAAGTGGTCCAAGGCACTTGGCCTTGGAGCAAAACTCCAAGTTTCTGACCTAGTATTCTGTAGTGGCATGGATATTGTTTCATTCCTCACTATAGGGCAAATTTCTGTATAAAACCCTTTTTGATTTATTATCCTAGATTAGGTATGGGTTTACAGTGGCAAAAGGGGAGACAAAGTCCTTTGGCAACTAACACTATCTAATTTCATACTTAAAGCTGTATGCAGCACTGCACATGGTCTCAACTAAGCAGGGAATTTTCATAAAATAAACTCTCCCCAGATAAGCACAGACCTTCAATTTTATCTTTTATTAATCCTGTGCTTGTTTAAGATACACAAGGGCAGTACATTTGCTATTAATATGGTACATCATATTCTGTTAGGCTGGAGACAATCAGGATTACCACATTGCCCGAGTTAACCTTGGGCAATTGGGTACTGCCAGCATCAATGGCTACAGGCAATTTTCATGACTCACAGTCCATGACTCCAAAATACTATGTTTGCTAAATCAAGACTTTAAGCAGGTTGTAGTCTGACACCTTTGTTTAATTATAAAAAAATAAAAAATGTAGACATATCATAATCTTTTAGCAGCAGAAGAAACAATCTTTGGTATTTTACAGCTATACCAATCAGTGCAGTATGATTTCATCTAGTATAAAACCAGAGAACACCAAATAATCCTTCACTATACCAATGCTACAGTAGCACTGTAATGTTTTTTTGCGTTTTAGCTATTTTCCAGTGGAAAAACTAGAAAGCAGTACTTAGGTTAAAATATAATCCTATCATCTTTACATAAAATATTGATAAGGAATAAACACTTAGTATCCCTGGTGTGAATTCATTGGACTTCACAAAACCCTAATATATGGATTAAGAAAAGTTAACATAATCCTTTTATGGAAACTAAAATCAATTACATGTCAGCTTTGTAGTATTATAAATGTATTTAGTCAGCATAGAATTTTTCCAGCAGCACTCATTGCAGATTGAAATTGACTAACCAGATGTTAAATATTAAATAGAACTAATCAAAGTATGGTTCAAGAGATTTTAAAAACAATGATCAAAGAGAGCTATTTATTACCTGATTCATGTTTCTATCAAACACTGCTCCTATGATGTTATATGTACCTGAATTTAGTTTTCTGCAAGCTATTAATTTTTTTCAGTTTAGCATGAATGAGAAATATAATTCAATAAAAGTATGTTAATGCGGTACCACAGACAGAAAGGCACAAAGCTCAGGGAATTACAAGCAAAATTTGCTGGAGCAAAGCGTTCATTAGGAACAAAGTGAACCTTGGGCTTAATATGAAGATGACCAAATATTGAGATATTCTCTCTGTCTACTACATGGAGCTTATTTTAGACCCATCTTATAAAAAGTAGGTTTGATATTACTTACATGGTACACTTCATACATAACTTAAGCAATATAGTAATAATAACAATAGCCTCTGAGTTTGACATGAAAGCAGGAGGGGGCCAACCATTGAAAAAGAAATTTTTATGCTTAATTGCAGAACTTCTTTACTACAGCATGTGTAAGTTTGGGCTCCTAAATCCACGGGAAGACACACAATTAGCTTTGCTTTCTTTTTTTTGCAGAGGCTGAGCATTTCAGTGCATTCTCACTGAAGCTGATAGAGGTACAGGTGAGGGGCTGGCTGCAGCGTGCAAGGACGAAGGAGCTCTCCCTCTTGTCAAAGAGCAAAATTTAAAATGGATCAAAGAAATTGTTCTTTTACACAATGCATAATTAGCATGTGAAATACATTATCATAAGAGACGGTGGGGGCCAAGGGCCTGGTATTCGTTGCAAGAATGTAACTTAAATGCTCAAAATGACTGTGTACTGTTGTGTGTGATAAACCAATTTTAGTGTGTCTGTCTCTATCCATTTTATAGTTTAAAGTACATGTCATCAGAAATGTCAGAAAAATGTGCTTTCCAGAGAAAATTTTGTAACTGTCCGTTGGGGAGTTTACGTCTTGATTTAACCAGCGGTAGATGCTATCAAAGGCAGAGGACTCAAACAGATGGAATATTGTGCTGATTGTGTAGCTTCTCCTGTGCTATAAAGATGGGCTGCTCCCTGATTTCCTCACACAGTCACAAGCACCAAAGCCAGGAAAAATCACAGCAAATATTAAGCAATTATCTGTCATTTCTTGTTCTCGATGCCTCTTTCCCTTTTGAAACACAGCAGTGTGTTAGGAATGTGGCACAGAGCATAGTCCTCCAGGTCCACAGCCAAGGGCGCTTTCTATTGCTGAGGGGAGGAAAATGACTCACAGATCCCTGAAGTGTTTCTCTTCCTTCTTTTGTATTATGGAGAGCCAACTAAGCACTTACCTTGAGGAGACTACAAGCAGAGCTGATAGCTCTGTCAGCAGCTGAGGAACAGATGCAGGTCCCAGACCAGGGCAAGGACTCAAGGTCTTGGACGTGGAGGTTCAGCTGCATTCCTGTGATGGGACCACAGTGTAGTAGGCGTGCCAAGGTGCACTCTGGGCTTCCAGTCTGTAAAGCTCGGTTTGGTTAAAATATGTAATAAATAAGCAGAAAAAAATAAATCATTCTGTCCTTAGAGAGTATATTCAATGGCACTGCATAAAGTTAAAGATCTAAAATAAGTATCTCCCTCCATATTGTGTCTTTCTGGGCCGATTCTTTGTTTTCTCTATCCTCTCTTTCCAGAGTGGCAAGATTCATTTCCTCATAAAGCTTTGCAAACTCCATGCAAAACCCTCTGGTCACAGGAAAAAACCTCCTGCTTTCTGTCACCATCTGGCTCTGCAGTGGCCTCTCCCACTGCTGCAACCAAGTCCTTTGCTCCTTCAGATGCCTCCAAAGGCACAAGGTGGGTATCTACATCTTCCCATCTTTGTCTCCTTCAAAAACATTCCCAGGAAAGAAATCCCATTCTCAGGAAAGGTGCAGCCCTTTCTTTCTAGGTGTTTCACCTCTACTGCAGGGGAGATGTCAGAGCAAAATGAACAGGCAGCGTTTCTTTCTGCTGCTCAGGCACACTTTTGGTAACAGTAAAAAAGAAAAGGAAAACAAAATACACATATGCATATACATAATTTATATGTGCATACAAATATACATACATAGCCATATGTAAAAATGTATGCACATTCATGAAAATATATGTATGTATGAAACCACACAAAAGTAAGCAGAGACAGAGCAAATAAAAAAAACCAAATGATTTCTCACAAAGGAGTATTTTTCACCCTACACTAGGGGCTAGGAAGGTAACTAAAAAGCACAGTTAGTGGCTAACAGTCCCTAGCTAAATGGGAAAGTTTGTGGAAGATGTATGGGGTCAAGTACAGTTTTCAAGAATAAAAATCTTTCTCTAATCTTGTCCTGACAAACTTCCAAAGTCCTTTGCTGAATTGCTGCTTCTTCTCAAAAAAACCAAGCTCTAACCAGGCAGAGGCATAGATTCATGATTCAGCTCTGCAAAAGGTATGAGCAGCTGAAAGCAGTGTTGTACTTATGAAAACCCCTAAGCATCTTTAATTGCAGGTGGCACTGCCTTTGCCGCCAGTGCAGCAATTCTCTACCTACTTTCACACTGAAAAGCATTTCCAATCCTCAGTCTTCATTGTTAGCCAGAAAATCATTCATCTTCTGAGTAAAGGATCATTTTAGAACTGAGTTTTATGGCTAAGCAGATCAAATGTGTCAGGTTTTGTTTTTTTTTTTTTTTTTTCTCATCATATTCTCTCTTTCACAGTTTGAAAATGACTCAAGTGAAGGATTTTTTTTTCAAATACTCTGGTAAACCTGCTTAGTCAAACCTAGGTACTCCTTGGGAGTTAAGAAGCAAACTAACCACTATTCCTAAAAGCTACAAAATTGGTTACCAACTACACAAAAAGGCTCCAAAACCTCAGAGCTATGATTCTCCAAATAACTGCTTTCTAAGCTTGACTGATTGACTTAAAAGCTTGCATGAGATCTATAATTCACCATGTAAGCCACTGATTTTATATTGAAGTCAGAAGAGTACTTTTAAGTGACAAAAATCTTTAGACCTAACATTGGACTCAGCAGGTGATCCAGTGTGTGCTTAAAATTAAAATGGTAGCATTTTGCTAACACAAGTGTTTGAAGCACAATTTTGAAGGACACACACAATACATTTTACCTGAGATTATTGCAGAAAGCATTGAAATCTATGCCAGAACATTCAAAGCTCCCTCTCTCTGTATTTTATGCGGTAGGTATGCAAATAGCTGGATGATCAGTATTTTTCCACAGGTATTCTCAAAGATAATTTTAAGCACCTGTCTTTTGAGATCCTGTACAGATGGCCAGAATTTGAAATAAGATTAATTACTCCAGTAATTTTGTATTGGTCTAGGATCAGAATTAGTTTTGCAGGCTGGTTGAGTGTGGGGTAAAGAAACAAAAGGAGGTTCTGCTGTACAGTGGATGTGACAAACCACATACACTCTTTCACAAGTTAATGAAAACAGAAAGGAAAGTAGAAGAAGGAATGAGAATGGAAAGTCCTTTGATGCAAACTGAAGGAATTTTAATACTTTTTTTAAATTATTATCCCAAAGTGTAAGATCATGATAACGGCTTTAAACTGGTTTGCAAAATGAACAGAAATAAATAGAAATGCCACGTATTTATGTGATTTATGTAATTTATGTGATTTATGTGAAACTTGGATTTCCTATTTTACATTTATTTAACTAAGGAAAATGTCCTATGATCACAGCTATCTAGAACACATTTCAGCACCTTCCCTGTTTTTTGCCTCCTGCATGGTGTGTGTTTGGGAGATACCTAGATAAGCTCACTGCTTTGCAAGCATATGAACAAGGATCCTCAGAAGGCCTAGGTGAGAGGTTATTGCTTCATCTCTTCTGAGACTGAATTGAGGAAACAGTGACTGCCCTTGACTGTTCTGTAGGGTGAGATTGGTTAGAAAAGACAGCAAATTTGCTGAGGTCACTATAATTTTCAGCCGCCAGGAATAGCAAACTTGCTAGGGATACCTTGTCAGAAAGGCTTCTCTTGTGTGATAGGGCTTTACAGAGGAAGTTAATGTGCTAGGTAGTCTGCATCTGGGGATATTCTGCATCTCGAGTGGAGAGTCTTGATCAGGATGGCAAGAAGATATTTCGAATCAGCACTCATTTCAAATGGGAGTTACCAGAAGTAAGCCCTACTGACTGTTCACCTGTCCCTCCTTTTTATATATAGGTGGAAGTATTGGCATCACTGCCATCTGGCATGAAAAGACATCTTGAACAGCACCAATATAATAAATATTGCACCAAATATCTTAAAGCTTCCCCATATTAGTCCTACAGGATATTCTGCCTATTCTTCCCCTTCATTCTTTAGGTAGAAATCTTCCCAAGTGTCTGCAGTTCTGAGTCAAATGAATTGCTCCCAGAATCTCTGTGATTATGGATACCATCACAGGAATTTGCCTTATATTTCTTTACCCAAGATGCCTATAAGCATGGTAGGAATTTTCTTCCAGACTTAGGGCTGTAAGAGCAGGATGGAAAGTTAAGCCATACGCTAATTTCTAAAGAAGATTTACATGTTTCTAATAAACTTTTTCTGAAGGTAATATGACTTGTGAATAACTAGTGGATAAAGTCTTTTGCAGGCAATACAGGTCCAGAGATTTGTGCCTCTTAAGATGCAGATCTTCCACTTAGATGACTATCTCTGTGCAGAGGAACATTTTATAGCATTTTCTAAGAACAGCAAAAAAGAAAAAGACTCCTTTTAGTATTGTTCCCATCACAACAAATCGCACATGCCTAGGAATGATAATACAGCCATACAGAAGCATACCCTATCCAGAAGCACATCCCTCGGTAATTGTGACAAACAGAGAAACACTACTTTATTGCTTTACATATCAAAGCACCACTTATTTTCTATTTTCCTGATGCAGATATTGAGGAACAGGGTTCGTTTTCTGTTTCATTTATCATGTAAGCTTATTGCAAGATGATAAGTTGGATTGTCCATGTGTTAGTTAATAGCAGCAGTTCTCTGTAGTCTCAGAGTTACAGACTGAAGCACTGTAAAGAGCCTTGGAAGGGCCTGGTTGTGATTCCCTGGTGCATCACTGAAAATGAGTCTTTAAATCAAAATATGTGAACAAAGTGACAATGGGGAGAACCAGAGTTCTGGACCAAGCCATAGGTGTGAGGTCCTCAGATGAATGAGGCCACGAGCAGGCAAAGCAGCACTCCTGTGCAACTTGGTTTTTATATTTAATTCCCCAACAGATGGGAGAATCCTATTCGTAGCCACTTATTTATTCTTGGCTCTTTTTTCTTGCTGTTTAAACATTTTACAGAAATTTGTTTTTCCAACTTCTTTCATGTAACCCGGCCTTAAAACAACATAGAGAGATCTTGGTCTTATTATGGTCATTTTGTGACTTGGTGCCACTGGTATCTCATTTTTACCTGTGGTATCTTCCAGCTTGTAAGTAACTGATATGTTTGGTTCTCAGTTTTCCTTATTCTGAGAATCTGGTGTAACTGCACAGGCTATTAATCTCCCTACAAATTGGCTGCAATATCTTTTTCTTTAGAAAGGAGTTTTCAGTCCTTTTATCCCTTTTTTTACCCAGGGAGTAATAATTTATATTTAAAACTTGAAAGCTGAAAAATGAAAGCCTGGATTAAAATACTTCTGGAGAAGTCTGGAGAGAACTGAATATTTTTTTTCTAAATTCAGGACGCTTGCATTTTCTGAACTGCTTATGGTATGTCTGCTACCTGTGCCCCTACACCCCACAAGTGACTTATTAGCTCTACATTACATATGTTTATTTAGAAAAAAAGGAAGCCACTATGAAGATTATCTATATTAACTGTTTCTCACTGATGGTTTTTCCTTTGCCTTGTTTAATGTTGCATGTCTGATAGAAGAGACGTCTTAAACAGCACCTGTCATTATTTCAATCCATTTTAAAATATATTTTATTTTGTTTTATTTTATTTTATTTTATTTTATTTTATTTTATTTTATTTTAATTTATTTTAATTTTGGAACTATTTGAGACTGGAAGCCAGTCTTTTTATGTGTCTGCTGCAATTCTCCTACAGTCACATCTCAGTCCTCATTGGTTTCTGAATGCTCTGGCAACACAAACAATACAGAGCATTTTTTTAATTACAATTCAAGATTCAGGTCATAAATGATTTGCATTATAGCTTTTAGCATAGGCTAGATTTACAGCAAACACATTAAAATAATTATCATTACTCTTAAATATGAGTCAGTATAATTGAAAGTGACAGATACTAAGTTGATGAAGGTAATAAAAAAACCTTAATCTAGTTGAGAGTGGCTGAGCAGTAAAACTATACCTTTGCAGAGAGCAAATGTTTCATGCCAGTGAGTCTGCACAGAGAGAGTGTCCTGGATGTTTTCAGTCTAGGCAATCACTGCCGCTTCTGTGCCTGCCTGGGTTAAGTCCAGGCTCCCTCTGAGCTGACCCAGGCTTTCCATATTTTCAGATCCTCAGGAAAAATGATGGCACAGAGCTGATCAGAAGGCTCTATCCTTGCAGCATTTTGGATCAATACCTGTTTTCAGTGAGCTTTGAGGCACGCTGTGAGCTACGAGGCAGGAGAGGGAATAAAGCTGAGTTGTCAGTTACTTGAGCATAGGGAGACCTGTGATAGATGGCATCTGGTTTATGCGTTTGCTGGCTGGTTTTTCATTAATGTATGTCATCTTCCTTTTAAAGAGATAGCCAAGAAAGGCAGCATTATTTCCTTTATTTTGCTGGACATAGGGAAGTTGTGTGGAAACTGTGTAAAGAACAGGGAGAGCTTGGTTTATCCCCGGGAGCAAGTTGTGGGGAAACTCTCCTGTGTGCTGCCACAGGCAGGCAGGGAACCTGAGGGGCACTGGGCATGGCTACTGCCATGAGGAGGGGAAAGGCAGCATACAGCCAGAGTGCTGAAGCAGAGACTCCCTTCCCCCGGCTAACTTCTCCAAAGGACCTGGGAGGACACACAGAGCTTGTTGCAATAGGAAGGTTTTTGGACAATGTACAAACCTGAAGAAAAAATCGCATCATACCAGTGAGCAATGAAGATGGTGGTTTATCAACCTTTCCTATGTTTCACTGTTCTTATTTCAAAAATGCCAGTAGACCCTGGTCTTTGACCTTAAAATCCTTTTTTCTTTTTTTTTTTTTTAATTTATTTTTTATTTTTTGAGCTGGAAGAAAAGGATTTACAAAGATTCACCTGAAAGGCTCTGGCTGAGCTGGGGTCCTGTTGCAGGGCTGTATTAGTTAGGGTGGTATGTCAGCATATTTTTTTTTAAAGTCAGACTTTTATTTATATGAACTTTTATGTGCAGTCTTGCTGCATAGTAGCTTCACACAGAATATTCAAGGACAGGACTTTGGGTCCATAAATAGCATTAAGTGTGAGCTATGTTAATGTCATTGTGCAAAGGCTGTGCTTTCCCATCCTATTGGTCCATCTTCACTATCCTTTCTTGCTGCATGAACTTCCTTTCTCAAATACAAGAGTGTATTCATACTTCTACCTGGAGAAGTGCAGTACAAACCAGAATTTGAGTGGGTTCATCCCTCATAAGGCATGAGTTCAGACAGGTGACAGTCACATCTTAAACTTAGCATGAAATAGAAAATCAAGGCAGTCCACTCTTTTTTTCTTTTGCCTATTGGTTGTTTTGCTTTAACTTAAAGAACCACAAACACTGAGAGCGTGCCAGTGTTTTTGCTTCTGAACTGCATTGCATTGAGGATTTCTCTTTGGTCTTTCTAGATTTGTGTAACTCAAAAGAATACCCAAATGACTCGGTTGATCTAATGCAACTCAAGATCCAAACACCTGATAGCAAGGAGAATTGCTGTGTGAGTCTTTCATACTCATGTAGGTGTTAAGGGCTGATACTGTGTGGTGTGAGCTTGGAACCAGTGCAGCTGTAAGGAAATGGGCCCGTGGAGACTGCCCTAGCTTATCTCACCTGTGCAGAGGTATGAGCACTTGGAGCAGATGAGGTCTGGGAGGAGTGAGAACTGCTCACCCTGTAAGATCAAACACAGAACAAAAAACACTCACACTTTCACCATGTTTCACATGCACCTCAGAGTCTGGAAGGAATTCTGTTAACTGTAGCTAACTTTCAGTGATAAGAAAATGTAACTATAGTTTTAAGACCAGCCAAAAAAATATGTGTGAAGGAGTGTGGAGAAAATTGAGTTGTAATTGCAAGGATAGGTTGTGGCTTCCTTAACAGCTTAGAAACCTGGTCTATGGGGTTTGAATAGTTAATGAAAAACACAGACATGATTTTGAGATCTGTCTTGATATACTTTTAGCATTATAGAAAATAAAAATGTGTGAATTTGGAAGGCGAAATTTAATCTTAAATTCTGGTCCTTTTCTGTTGCATGATGTTACCATAACCCCTAGGTGGTATTCAAACTTTATAAATCAAATTTGTCTGTTATTTATTCCATTTGCATAACATTTGATGTGTAGTGCAATTTTCAGAGATTAAAATGATATATCCTTAATTCTTGGATGCTCTTTGATCATGTTTATTCCTTTACTCCTTTAAACATTGCTGAATAATTGTATATGCATTCACTGGCTGACAAGCACATTCCCTGTTTGATGGGCTAATTATGGAGAGACACTAGTCTCTTCATAGTTAAGTTTGCAACTAGCTTTGAGCAGTAAGGCCAGTTTTGATCTCTTTTTCAACTATACTAGAATAAATCCATGCAATAGAAACTGAAGATGTAAGGTACAGCTGGAGAAGATTTTGTGAAGTTTTGAGGTTAACCATATGTTACACCAGACATAATTTAATATTGTACTGTTAGAAAACTCTTTTCTACCTTGTTGGCCTCTCAGAAATATTGCTGATGTCTGTGCTGGTAAGTATGTCACATTAATTTTGAAGCTACCGGATATGTTTAGCCCAATTCTGAATGAATTTGGGACAGCATGTTCAATATATCAGTCACAAGGAGGGGAATTTTAGCATTTCATTAGTAATCTTTTGAGTATTTTGTACAAGTTTCTGCTAGACTCCAAAGAATAGCAATTACCCAGGCCCCATAGGAGTGTGTTATTCCCAGTACGACCTCCCTGTCTTTGTGTGGAGTTATTCCTCACAGCTCTGTGGAACAGAAAAGCTAAATAAACCCTGCAGAAATGAGTTCTGAATAGCAGCGTCATACAAAAACCTTCAGTATCTCCTGAAATTCCAAAAGAAATATGTTATTAAGGCACAGCTGCATGAGCAAAGCCAGCAGTGAGTATGTACCTGGTTAGAGACGTGCAGCTTGGCTAAATGAGGATGCTGTAGCTGTATTTAACAGCTGTTAATCTCCCTGGCGTAAAACCAGCTAATGTTGCTGGCAAAGTTGGATCTCACCTAGGAATAATAACTTCTAATATGGTATGTATTAACAGCCATACTTCCTCTGATCTATCACCAGGGGCTCTGCTGGAACAGGAGACATAGCAAGACACAAGGCATTTAAGGTGCAGAAAGATATTCCCTGTGCTGGTATATATATGTACTATCTGTACAGGGTTCAGCTGCTGCTGTCCTACGGGGTTGCAGAGCCCTTGGGGCCTTTCGAAGCTCCTTGTGAAGCAGAGTGACAGGAATGTTCATTGAAATACCAGCAAAACCAGACCTGCTGGACGCTGAGTAGAAGGCATGGAAAAAGAGCCCCAAACTACACAGAGCAGTTTGTTGGTATGGGAAAAATCCTTCCCATCCCTCACACCTGGCAATCAGCCTTTCCATCTGCAACACAAGAAAGCCAGCAATTAGATGCAGGGAGAGACTGAAGCAGGCAATTGCAAGCAGCAAACCTTCTGAGGATAGGGGCTCCTGTCAGGAAACTCACTGAAGGGAAACCAGTAATTGGCCCAATTACAGGGTAAAGCTGTTTCTGGGAACTTTCATCTCAGTCTAACATTGTAATTCTGGTATTGTATGAGGTTCTGCTTTCACTCGAACTCTGTGCTGCTGTTACCTGGTGGAGGGGTCATCTTTATTTTGTGCTAATATACGTATGGACTTTATGGTTACAGTTGCATACACACATATGGTAAATATATGTGTTTATATGTGTATGTGCACAAAATACATATGAAAAATGTTCTGTACCAGGGTAACCTCTTTTCATGCTGCAAGGAGTGAAGCCTGGTATACACATGCACATAGATATACATCTGACTGCATTCATGCTAGGGTGGGGACTATACTAGAAACTTCAGTTTGTGTTTTGTGCTGGCCAGAATGAGATTCTACTTTTCTCAGTATTTCCGTTTTAACAGAAGGCAAAGTGTAGAGGCAGTGACAACAGAGAAGGAAAATAAACTTGCTTTCACTATGAGAGCTCCTGTCTAAAAAGCTGGCTTAAGAAATTTTACCAAGTAAAGCAATCTTTTGTCAGCATAAGCTCTATTTATATTGGAAGGGCTTAGTGGAATAAAACAAACCATACTTGATCTGAAAACCTCACCAGGGGTTGCACCACTTCTGTTAGTGTAGCTTTTCTGGGCAGAGAAACCCCAGTGCGGTATTCTTTCATGCCTCTGGACAGGAAGGTTAAATGAAAAGGAGGTATGTATGGCTCTGTTGGCTTGGCACTGAATGAACACCTAGCTAATTATCCACAATATAGTTTTCCTCATTCTTTTAACTATTTTGCCTCAAATTATGTAGTTTATTCCGGTCTTGTTGTGTAGTTTATTATGGTCTTGTTGCTTTCTCCTACCCTGTTTGCAAACCACACTGTTCTTTGAGAGAACAAATATGAAAAAAGAAACCCCAAACCCAAAATTCAGTATTCCAAGCTGCAATGTCATTCTGGCACAATGTTCATTAATACATAGTGTGTGGTGGTGTGGTAAGAGCTATTAATTACATTTCTTTCTTGTGGTCTTCTTTTCTTTTCTGGCCGTAGCTCAGTCTGTTTCATCTTCTGAAAGTCTAATAAGTATTTTGAACAGGTTAGAGCTGTAAATCTAGTATTGCTAAATCCTACAAAAAAAAAAAAAAATTGCTCATGAAATATATTGATTACAACTGATAATGATTTTTCCCGTTTTCTCTTCACTGAATGCAAATAAATATCTACAGAAGTACAATGGAATTGTCATTGCTGGAGCTTTTGCTTTAGTACTCTGTAGAAGCCTGTGAATACCTTTGACAATAAGCCTTATTTTTCAGTGTGCTAAAGTTCATTGTCTGTGCTTTTAAGTTCTTACTGAATTTGATAGTGAATGCAAGTGATTAACAATTACATGTCTTCAGAATTCCTGATTTGTTTCCTGTGTCAGGGATGTGAGTCTATTAAGAAGCGATTAGGGAGGATCTCCTTCAAGTCTCCTTCACATCAGGATTCTCCCTTTTTTGGTTCAGTTAACTTGAGGAGGGAGTTGCCTGTGATATTTTCTACATTTCACCTTCTGAGGTTATGAGCACTATTCATATGCCATATCTCCCTCTGAGATGAATAAGTATGACTTTTATGAATTTTTCTTCACTTGTAGAATTAAATTTACATGAATAATTAGCGAGGGATGAGTTAAAACTCCTATTTAAAGAGGTAGCATCCTTTTGTTGGCCTATTGTCCAACTTTGGAAACCAACTGTTTTAAAAAGGATCTAGGATATTCTCCATAGGGATTTTCCCCTTTGTAGTTTCTCCTTGATCTAAATGAGCCTGTTGTAAACGGATTTTGGGATGAGGTTTGACGAAGAAGGACTGTCATCTAGAGAAATAAAGAGACTTTCAGTTTTCACTAGGAAATGTTTTCAGGCTTCTTTTTCTGATGTGGCCGGAATTTGCTACCAGATTTATGACAATATTGTTTAATTCATACATCAAAATAAATAAATGAAATACTTAACTCCATTTAGTTCTTTGCGCCATTTCCTGTGCTGATAGGACTTTAATGAGCCCAGCTGCTCTGTGTAGTTGCTGATGGTGGAAGTCAGCTTGGGAGGGGAAGGAACAGCTTTGCTTTGAAGTGCTGCTGTGGCAGGATCACTAAAGCAAGACTTCGAAGGGGAAATTCCTGTTTCCATTCATATCCTACTTCACTGGGTCCCGTGGCAGCAGTTTAATTAGGGAGCTGCACCAAGGATTTCAGACTCACCTTCTTGGCTATTTGATGCCAAGCTGCAAATGGGAGTGAATGGAGAGAAGAAGAAAGAAAATAAAAGAAAGGGAAAAGAAAGAAATAAAAAGAAGAGCAAGATGTTTATAACAGCTCTTTACCCGGTCCCAAACCAGAACTGCACCCTGAGGTGGCTATCCAGCATCTTCTCGTTAACTGTAAGGAGGAAAAGCACATTCAGAGGGTAAATCAGCCTAAAAATGAATGTATAAAAGTGAGTTTTTGAAGGCAGCCACTGTGAGAGGAGGGTCAACGCAGCTGTAGCTGTGTTAAGAAAGAGAAGAGGAAGGAGATTCCTCATGGTAAATGGTGTCTCATTGACATTCAGGGGGCTGCACAGTGTTTCATAGGTGTTCTAGAGTCAGATGTTAATTTCAATTAAATTAATTCACAGCAATTTTTCTTCTTATCTTCTTATCTAGTAATGTTTTTGCGAAAGAATTATGGTTGAAGTCATTTGCAGTCTTGTATTTGCTGAGGCAGTTAGCTGCCTTCTGTGTTTTGTGTCTATGTATGCGTATATATGTGTGTGAATAAAACACTGGCTTACCCCTCCTTACTCCCCTTCAAATTTGAAAATGGCCTGCAAGACCTTGGCATCCAGCACTACTCAGCAGATGGCCAAATATTTGGTCATTGTAAAGACTGCCTTCAAAGACTCGAGTTTATACATTCATTTTTAGGGTGATTTACCCTCCGAATGTGCTTTTCCTCCTTACAGTTAATGAGAAGATGCTGGATAGCCACCTCAGGCAAGAAATTTAATTTTTAGATAGCTGAAGTTAGCTGAGATAAATCCTTTAACAGTGCCAAGCCTGGAGAGGCAAAGCTGTAATATCAAATCAGCTGTTCTCAGCAAAGTACCTTCAGAAGGCTGCCTCTTACACCTCGGAACACAAAAACTATGTTGTGGAGGAAAGGAAGTTGAAGATTACAATAAGATAGTCATAACAATGTCATGTGTCTGCTGAGAAACTTTAGCCGTCTTCCTTCTTTTTACTGAATGCAGTCATCTTTCTGGTTACCTGTGAAGCAGGTGTTAAGTAATAACAGTATCTTACTACAAGGAAACTGCTTAAAACTTTAGACTTTAAAATTTAAATTCTAAAATCCTACCATAGCTATAGAGCAGGGTGCACTTGTTCTTATAAGGTCTTTAAAATGTCTTCTGTACTTGGATTGTGTTTCTTATTTAAATTTATGGGACTAAATCAACCACTGGATTTAAAACCAGCACCTTGCTTTTTCTCTCATGATCAATGTTTCAGGGAGAGATTGGTTATTTCATACATATCTGCCCCAAGTTTCATGGTCAACTTTCTTAGGAGCATATAGGCAGTTAAATTGGCTATGTCTCTGCTGTACTCTGCTGAAGTCTGATGGATCTCATCCTCTTTCCCGGACGCTTTATAGTTTTGATTTTACTTTAGCTTTACAGTTTACAACTCAGGGAACTGTTCTGTGGTCTGTTGGGTGTGATGGTTTTGGAGCAGATACTCAGATAGATCTCATTGAACCCAGCATCTGCTGTGACCTAATGTCCTTTTTCTGATATTGGTCATGTTTAAACACATGCCAAATATGAATGGCTTTGCAGTTGTTGCATGAATCTTCTGCATGTTTAAACTTCCTTAGTTTAATCAGCAGTGTTCAACAGTGTCCTGAATACTTTTTACGTGCTTGTATTCAGTAAAACTGCGAAGTAGCATCAGCAATTCTTGTATTCTTTCTTACCACTGTAATAGTCAGACAAGCCCTTGGAGTACTTAGTTACATAGCCAAGATGATTAGATGATGTAAGATAATTTGCATCACTTCAAATAAAACATACTTCTTGTGTGTTTGACTTTGCAATGCTGAGTTCTAAAATGCTTTTTTTATCTTAAGTATTTTCACATTAAATTTCTTCATCAGTGAACTTGTTTTTTTTTTTTTTTTTAAAAAAAAAGGGCAATTGTATTACAGATATCAAATTGCTCCCAATGGAATATGGTTTTCTGGTCCTTCTAAGAGACTTCCGTCTTCTAATGGAAAGACCTAGAGGCATTCTGAAAGCTCAAAGGAATGAACTAAAGATCTTTTCCTTTGATTTTTACGCATCTGTATTATCAAAAACTGCTCAGCTCATTCTTTATTCATCTAAGTTTGCCCCAAAATCACAGAAGATACCTTAACTATGTTCTTTGACCTGAATTACAATACAGATAATACTCTGAAATACAATATGCTTCACAACACGGTAACCAGGTAGTATTAATTTACATCACTGTTTTTGGTATACATAAATGTACATGTCTGTATGTTTTTTTTTGCTTCTAAGTCTTTGCTTACCTGGAAACAGTGAATGTGTTATTTTCCCATTCTCATGTGATGATACAGGTTTTGAAAATTTTAACCAGTAATTTATTCCTGACTCTGTTTTGTTCCTTGATATTTTTAAGGCAAAGAGAAAAATGTAATTTATCATGTATTTTTTTCCTCTCTCAGAACTTCAGTCAACAGAGTAAAGAAGTTGCTGATTATCTTATAGATCTTTTAATCATTTGGGAGGGGAAATGAACCAAAGGAGCCAGTTTCTTTCATCATAGGCTTGGTATTTCCTTCTTTGACTTTTGGTGCTACACATATCTGTTTCTACAGTAGCCTACACAACCAAGAACCAACTAACCAAACAAAAAAATCAATGGTATCTGCCAGGATCTTCCTTCAGTTTAGGTTTTCTCTTTTTCTTCTAACAATATTTCTTTTCTCTGTCTTATTTTATGACCTGTTCATGTTCTTAATTCATAGAATCTTTTGTTTTGGCCTCAGAAATTAGTCCTTATTGTTAGATTTTTGCATCTTCTTGAAATCTCTGAATGACATCTACTATTTCTGTTATTTTTGATTACTCTCATCCTACTGGAGAAAGGTATTGGTTTCTGAAATCAACTACCTGTACATGTCTCTTAGTAAACATTTATCTTCCTTCTTCATATCTACATATATAAATCTGTGAATGCCACATTTGCTGCTGCTTTGTGACTCTTCATTCCTCCACTCACATTATGTATTTTTTATGTCCAGTGGCATAATTATTATCTACAAGTGTAACTTCTGATCATCTTCTCATTTTTTATCATCTCCATAGTTTTAACTTCTAAGTTGTTTCTATACCTTAAGTTGTCTTTGCTGCTTCAATCAGTATTGGACACATCTTCAGTTTCAACTTCAGCACTCTGGCCTTTCTTGACCTTCATAATTTGGCTTCTTTTACCTGCTTATGCAAAGACATAACCTTGTCTTTCATATCTAAAACATGGTGAAGTCTAAAGCACTTTTCTTTCCTCTCAAAAAATAAAGCTGATCTTCTTCTTTCTTCCTAGAGATAAAATTCTTGCAATGCAACACAATCAAATTCTCTGGTATCTACAGAGTTTCAATGCATGTCATTAAGATAACAATTGACACAGTGTCCTATGCATGTGTTATGTCTTATGTTGATTTTTTATCTAACATTGACTGTTCTAAAACACTTTCCTTTTATGTAATTGCTTTAAAAACTATTTCATTTAATGTGGCTTTGTTTTGATGTGGCTTCTGCAAAATGAGTTGCACAACTTAGTTGTGTTGTGTGAAATAATGCTTCCTTTCTAGTTTGCTTTTTTTCCCTGTTGTCTAAAAATTAAAACATGGCCAAGCATTTCAACACTGTGATTTAGAGAAAAAAAAAATAAAAAAAAGAAAAATAGCAGCACTTGCTATGAAATTAATAAGAGCAGATTCAGTCAAAAGTTTGGTAACATTTTTATGGTATGTTATTCCTAAAATTCTTTAACAGAACATGGCAAATAATAATTCCAGTTAAAAACCAGTTGAAGGTAATAACTTGTGATCAAGCTAAAAACTTCAAAAATAGGTCTGACAGAGTAATAGCTGCTTCAGAAATGAAAGTTGAAGGCCCGCTAACCACAGATTGTCTTTAGACAAAAAGGAAAGAGATAGGTTAGTCAGCCACCACACAAAGACAATTAGATGGAGCTGGTAGAAACTCAATGTCTTTCAAAATGAGAAAGTTGGGGCTGTTCAGCCTGGAGAAGAGAAGGCTGCGTGGAAACCTCATTGCAGCCCTCCAATATCTGAAGGGGGCCTATAGGGATGCTGGGGAGGGACTTTTCATTAGGGGCTGTAGTGAGAGGACAAAGGGGTAATGGATTCAAACTTAGGAGAAGTTTAGACTAGATCTGAGGAAGAAATTCTTTACTGTAAGGGTGGCGAGGCACTGGAATGGGTTGCCCAGGGAAGTTGTGAGTTCCCCATCATTGGCAGTGTTCAAGGCAGGGTTGGACAGAGCCTTGGATGACATGGTTTAGTGGGAGGCGTCCCTGCCCATGGCAGGGGAGCTGGAACTAGATGATCTTGAGATCCTTCCCAACGCTAACTATTTTATGATTTTATGAAATCTCTATGGAGGTATGAAAATGAGGGGTAGACACAGCTGAAATTTTAAAATATATTTAAGGAGAGGGAAAAGGACCACAGGTAAATGTAAAAGTAAAATCAGGAAGTCACTGATAATGGAAACACTTGTTCAGGTTAAAATTTATCTGCCTTTGGGTTTTATTTGTTTGTTTGGTTTTGTTTTTCAAGAGATATGTGTGCTTGCATCCTTGTATATCTGCAGCAAGTGGATTCATTATGTGCATTAATTTCCTGTGGTGGTGTTACATCAGGTACATTTTCATCAGTACTGCTGCTAATATCACCAGCTAATGTGAAGATAAACAGAAGATTATTTCCTTGTATAGTCAATATGAGTCTTAATTTCAGGGAAGATGAAGAGCCAAATCCCAGGAGTGCATAAGCACCTCCACCTCCCAATGATACATCCTTTTCAGCCCTTCTCAGGATCTGGGTATAGTAATAATGCCACCAAATTGCTGGTTAGATCTGAATGTAGTGTATTAACAGCTTTGGTGCATGAACAAAGTTTCCTTTTTCTTTTTTTTTTTTTTTATTTCTTTCTAATCTAACATTTTTAGTCCTTTCAGTTCATTACTGAGTCAGAGACATCATTGTCTAGTGTATTTCCTCACTGTCTGCTATCTCTTCCTCTTGCATTTAAAGAAATACTTACTGATTCACTATAATCATTGACATTTCCTCTGCTTTCATTTGTTTCTGTACCACTAGCTGTTTTCTCAATTTCATTATTATCAAACAGCTCTTCAGTGATAGACCACTGTTCCTCATTTTCATATTGATAATTTTATTTTCACATGCATCATCCTGGTTTTCAACATCTTCAGTGCAGTCCTCAGAAGATGAGTCATTTGCAAAAGACAGATTTTCATTACTGGAGTCATCTTTAGAGTCAGAATGTGTTGGTCTATTCTCAGGGATATTGTTTGTTCCTCTTTGCCTTTCATTATCTCTTGGAAGGGATGTGCCTGATGTACTTGCTCGGTCATTATCCAGATAATTAAAATCAAATGTACTTCTTTTGTAGATTAAACAAGAACATGTTTTTTTATGACTGTTTGTCTTTGAAGCTTTATAAACATCTTAGTATAAATGTTGAAATTAATTTCACTATTTAAACATTTAACGTAAGAAATATTTTCACTCAATAGGTAAAACAACGTTAAATTTCAGTAGCTTTGCTTCATGGAAATATATATATTGATATAAAACATTTTTTGTAAATTGGAGGAAGATACATGAACATGCAAGTTCTAGTAGCTTCTGTATAAAAATTGTCATTCACATTCAGTCAGCAGTTACTGGTAAAGGCCAGAAATGGTAAATCGTGAGAAAGTTAAGCATGGCTGCAAGCTATTTGTGGGTAACATTTCTAGCCAGTAGAAGGCATAGAAAAAAGGGCATATGTGTAATAAATTAAAATTGGAAGAGTCTGAAACTGTCCCAGCTAACTTGCTCAGAGTAACCTAATAATGTTGACTCCCTCCACAGTCTATGCAGAAAAATTCCTGTGGGACTGTCAGCCCACACATTATAGGTGTCTGAACAGAAGATGAATTGCTGTCTGGAGCTATTTCTCCCTGTGCACTGATTATGGATTGAGCCTACATGTTCAGCAGCTGAAACCAGGTAATAAGTAGTCTTCCTAAAGACACATTGGGTAAGTTAATGGTTTTTGCAGATGCTGAAGTCCATTGCTACTCAGTTGTGTTTGAGGGGTGTGTTCAGCCACCCATCGCTGGAAGGTCAGCTATATTGTCTAGTTGCTGCTAGATTTCCTTTCAAATCTATGTCGCACCAAAATTTGCTATGACAGAAGGCTTGTAACACTTTGACTTCCCTTTGCAACTTTTCCTCTTTATCAGTAACTGTGTTGTTTCTTTACTTGCCAGTAATATATGAGGGTTTTTTTATTACTATTATCAAGCATTTTAGAAATAAGTTTCGTTTCTTACTTGATACTCTTCTACTTAGAAATAATGTTCTTTGATTTTTGACACAGTGAACTAGAACAAATGGCAAGCTCTTCAACTGCATCCTCTTGCAAAGGGCAACAATTATGTTAAATCCTATCAAAAGCCCAGGTAAAATCTTACAATTTTATATTTACAGCATACCCATCACTTCAGTATCTACTTCATTTGACTTGTGATTTGCTCCCAGGAAGATTTGTTCCATAATTTTCCTGGGGACTGAAGTAAGACTGGTGGGCCTGTAATTTCCTGGATCCTCCCTTAAAGCCTTTCTTGTAGGAGGGTGACACTAGCCTTCTTCCAATCTTCTGAGATGTACCCTGAGACTCCATAACTTCTCAAAGATTGAGAAAGATGGAGAGCAGTCTCACAATGGCATCAGCCCTTAACACCCTCAGGTACTTATTGTCAGGACCCATCAATTTGTAGGGGTCAAGCTCCTGAAGTAATTCACATATAACCTTTTCCTTCCCTGATGTTGTGTCTGTGTTTGCACCGACACGTATTCTTGTTCCCAAGGTCTGGGGCCTAACAGTGGTCATAAAAACAGAGGTAAGAAAGTGTTGAAAACCTCTGCTTTTAAGCACAGATGGTGACTGATTCACTCTTCCTATTTTTTTGTTGCTTTTGTAATCATTTTCAAATCTGGGGAAGTAGAGTTAACCTATAGAATTTTATTATGCATATCTGTAACACCCATATGAAGATTGAATCAATATGTTCTGCAGTACTTAATTCCCATCAATGTCAGCCTTCCTAAAAATCACTGTGCTTGTATTTTCTTGTACACATTGTGTGTTCCAGACTTAATAATTGTAATACTGTTTGCACAAGATGTTCTGTAGATACAGACTTATGGTGCTAATCATGGTTGGCTCATTCCCTTGAACTGGGTCCAGAATAACCTCATTTTTTGTTACGGTTGTACTCTTAGAAGGCTCCTTACATCTGATTGAAGGATTTAGGACCTCAAAGAATGTGATCTAGCTAAGGCAATCCCTCTTCATATTTTTATGTAAGTAAGTAGGGAGGAAATTAAAGCACTGTAAATTTTCAGCTAATGGATGGGAATTAGTAGATCACAATAAGTTTTGCCAGCATTGCTGTATTTTTTTTATACATATATCTCAGATGTTTTCTTGGGCTTTCATTGAAAAAAAAGAAAGAAATACAAAGGCACCTTTAGATCTCTAAAGTTAAAACAGGACAAGAGGTTATCCTTTGTCCTTTAATGTACATAATGCACATTCTTATCCTGATGTAGTTGCAGGAAAAAAATATCCTGTGATTTTGAAAAAGAGATCTTCTAACTTGAAGTTCCAATGCACATTTTGAGAAGAATGGTCATTTCTGTTTTAAGATATCAAGTTTTGAGGCAGATTTCTGCCAGCCTCTCTCGAGCTTTTGCACAAGGGCTTGTCCTTCTGAAAACCAGTTATTTATTTTTTCCTCCTCTATTTTAATATCTAAAAAATCCATATGGTCTGATTCTTCGCAGGTTTTATTTAAGAATATGTAAGTGTAAAGGTGGTGTAACTGGGAGTAGTATCATGAAGAAATAAAGCTCATGGCATTGAAAGTGGCCGAAAATTACCATCAGACTTTTTTTTTCATATATATAAAAACATCAGAAAATTATGTAAAACTCAGAGAAAGAATGGGACATTGTCTTTGGAAATATGCAGAAATCAAATAAGATAATTTCTGCGATAATAAATTCTCTAAAAACAGCCAAAAGCTCTTTCTGAATTTGGTGAATGAAATTAAAAAAAAAAAAAAAGTTTTACTATTTTTATTATCTCTCCTTCTTATGTTTCAGATCTTTGGAATAGAATTTGTGTATATTAAATAAAATAAAAAAAAAGGAAAGTAAAAAGAAAAATTAAGAAAAAATATTGGAGCCTGAATGAATAGAGCCATGTCAAAACTGATTCCCATCTCATTGTAGCTAGGAATTTTTTTACATTAAAGTTGATCAGAGTCATCTGAAGGTTGTGGTTTTTCTCCAGTCTGAACAGTATACATTACTCCAAAATGCCCTGTTGGCATTGTCATGCCAATCTGGCCAACCAATCTGCTCAAGGACTAAGCAACTACAAAGGTTTGCCTTTCAGCCTGGCTTGAGAGGATGCTGTAGAGCATGCCAGGAACATTTTGGCAGGCTAACTTGACTAAGACATGCAAGATTCAGCACCTAATCCCAACTTTCTGTACTAGCAGCATTTAAAACATCACAAAAAGCTAAAAGCATTTGACATTTTCTTTGTCTCTAAGAAAGAGTGAGACTATATCCAAAATAATACTGGAAATGCTTCCTTGTAAACACTATTCCTATGTGTTATCCTTGAGACCAGTCCTTGTCAGAGTCTGGAAGAAGCCAGGGATATGTTAACAGACAGTATAGAAGATCATGGGGACAAAAAAGAGCTTTTATGTTGACCCTATTTTGTTTACTAGAGGGACATCCACTATCTCCAGGACAAAGGTGGACAGCATCACTGTCTTCAGCTTTTTTATTGTTGGATATACAAGGGAAATATTGCAAAAGGTAGGGACCTATTCTCAGAAAAGGATATTGGGGTCCAAACAGCAAAAACTTACAGACATTAGCTGTTTGCCTATGCTCTTGGAAAAAGCAAAACTTCGATGTCACCCTTGTGCTTGGTATTTATTATTGTTTAGGAAACTAGAGACCTAGTTCTAGGTAAGATTCTGTATGTCCAGAGAGAGAAGGTGGAAAGCAAAAGGTATTTTGTCCTGTGCACATTGATGCAAAATCTTTATCAGGTTGCTCTTGCCTGATTTACAGCAAAAGTCTCCAGTTACCTTATCAAGAAAGGATCCTGTTCACAAAATGACAATGGAAGGGTGGGGGAATCTGGGGCACGAAAGGCTTTGCTTGCTTTCATAGATGTTCCTTTCTTCTCATTCTGCTCCTGGCTCTGCTAAAGTGCCCTGATCTTATGATTGGTCCAGTACTTGTGACGGCTTGCGTAAAGGCAGTACAAGTGCAAAATATTCCGGGTAGGTGCCTTTGTGCATCTCCTTCATTATTCTGTGAATCTATACCTCACTTGAGAAAGGAGCTGCTTTTCATATGTCTGGTGAGATGATTGATTTTCACCTGTGTTTGAAAAATTCATACATTTTTGGGAAATGAAAAATAAAATACTCTCATGATGGTCTGCTGTAAAACATTGCAGCTATTTGCCATGATGTTGACTTTCAATAACTGAAAATTAAGGGTCTACTGAAATAATTTTGCTCCCCAGTGATTTAGAGACCTGGTCTCACCATAATTTAGAGTCAACTTTTCGTCCCTGTGTAACTCCATGATTTGCAAGCTGTTTCTGGCAGCCATCGTTGTCAAACCAATGATATTTCTTCTTCTCCTCCTCACTTTTTGGCCCTTTTCCCTCATAATTAACTAGTTTGTCAGATTTATAGCTATTTAGGTCTACCTTTTTAAGGGATATAAACTCCTGAACAAAAACACCGTGGTAAGAGTACTTTTTTTAACAATTTCCTTGCCTGATATGATTGTATTTTTTATATACAAAATTGAAATGGAAAATGCCTTTCCACCCAAATATACCATTTTATTTCATATACACCTTAGTCTCAGACAAAGTTAGACTAAGGATTCATATCCTCAAACTTAAGAGTAAACTGCATGTTAATAAGACTTAGGAATGCGTCTAGTTTTGCTCATGTACCTCTTTTAATAGAAAATTGCCAGTAGTTTTTAGGCACAAATTGGGAAAGCAGTAAGTTAATGCTGCAGCTTGGATCAAAGTGTTTGGGAAACTGCAGTTTAATGTTGTTGAACCTTTCTGTAGCGAGCAAGTGGCCTGATGCATGTTACAAGTACTGTACTATATTTGCTGTCTCCTCTTTCTCTTGTATAATACCTACGGCTGACATATCTTAATGGGACTTTGTGTTTCATAATATTAAAAAGACAACAGGTCAATGTAAGTTAAAGTAAACATTAAGACTGATGGAAAAAGGACAACTAAGCCCTTTGGGGTTGTTTTTGTCTGGACTTATAGAAAGGCCCCACCTTTACCTACAGCTATGCCCTACTTCTTCCCTTCAAGACCTTCAGCAAATTTCTGGATCCAAAGATATTGCTCACTCCTGAACCAAGTCACTTTTTAATGTCGTAACTGGGTTCATGTTTCCAGCATTTATAGTGCCAATTGCATGCGGTCAGTTGCTTCCTGAGGTCTGCGAGGGCCTGCATATACTCTGTTACACATCTTGATTGAAAAGGAACACTCCTATCATTATCTTTGAGAGTTAAAAGCTTGTACTTTCATTATGACCTGCAGATGTTCATTTCTACTGAGAGAACGTGATCTAATCAACTGTGAAATAAATCTGATAGGTGGTGCTCTTGAATACAATTTATTTCAGAGAAATCTACTCCTGCAGAGTGTTTTGCCATCACACTCAGTGGAAACTGCTGCTTAACAGTATGTATCATATATCATAATGCTACTTAGAAATTCTGCTGAGATATAGAGCTCTGAGCCCATTCCTCAGTGACCAATATATTTGTTCATCTCAATCAGCAACATTTGGTACCTTACAACTTTCATTAATGGTCCTACAAATTTAACAAGTAGGATGGCTATCAAGATACAAAGTTGGATTGAGAGACAGAAGTTTTAATCTGTTTTCCATCCCTGTAGATGTTCTATAAGCTGAAAATAGAGTGTTTATAATCTCATAGACAATGTATGACATAAAATTTATACTTATTCTCATTGGCATGAAAAAACCCTGTTCTGTCCACCTTATTTGAATGACTGTAAAACACTGCCGTGAACCATGACTCAGTTGTGCTAGATGCTGGACAAAATCAGACAAGAAACTGGTGACAGATGTAACAAGTTCTGAATCAAAACTGAAAAGCCACAACAGATTGATATAGACAGATGAGGGAGTAGAAGGAAATGATAAGTCAGTGTTATGAGAAATACTGCTAACACTACCAACCTAACTGCTATTGGGTCCTTTATAGACCTTGCAGCAAATGGATTTGAAATTTTATGTGTATGGAGTGCTCCAAAGAATGAATGGTAGCACAAAAAGGTGTTTGAGGATGAAATGAATGATGGGCATGGGAACCATTCACTGTTTGGTGCTGGGAGCTGGCACTCTGAAACAAGAAGGAAAAAAATAGCATGGGAGCTAGATCATGAGGGGCCTAGGTCATAAAATATGTAGTTAGGGGAGGGATTTATAAAAAGATATAATATGGTCAAAACAAGAGACTAAAAAAACCAGAAGGCTTGTATTTGTGATTAAATGTTGCAATAACTGAAGTCTGAGAGGATGAAACCCCGGGCCAAAATTTATAATTATGTGAACATGTAAGAAAGACTGTCTCTTAAAGAAGTTATACATACAAAGTGTGCAAAATTTAAGTAGAGCTTTCATCTGAGTGATAAGCATGATATTTGTGGTATAAAGTTCTATCAAGAGAAGGTAAAAAGGAATAGCAGAGAGATAATAAGAGTTGAACCAAAATGACAGACATTTAGAAAGTGGTGTTGGAAAGAGGAAAACCAGTACTGCTGTCAAGTTGTATTGGCTGTGCACCTCATCACCAAATTTGCATTACTAAGTGATATTTTCCTAAAGCTACAGTGGTGGGGACCCTTGTACCTTTGTTATCCTTCTCCATCCCCAAAGTTAAAGGCTGAATGACAAACTCTAAAAAAAAATAAGAAATCAAACTAGATTGGAAGGACAACTAAAGAAGTAAGGAAACTAGGACAGAAAAATGTGCTTGGGTGTTCAAGGGAGGACACAATTTGAAGACTTCTGGGGAGTAAACAAAGATTGAGTCTAAGCTTTGCCCATGAGGAAAGAGAGGCTATTGAGAAAGAAGTTGCAACAGAGGGCAATTTTAGAGGTCTAACATGGATTTGAAAAAAAGTTCTCTATGGCAATGGTAAGAACTATATTTTGTGAAGTCAGAGATGAGGGGGAAGGGCAATGCCAGGCAGAGATGAGTGGGAGGCATAAGATGTGAGAAGCATCAACTCTGGTGATTACACATTAAACAGGTTCAATGGAAACATTAGATGTGGTCATGTTCACATAGCAACACACAGTAATTCTTGTCACAGCAGGTTGCAAGTGGCTTTGCGCTGTTCAGACCCTGATCCCACAGCAATCCCAAGTGAAATTATTCTAAGTTGTATATGGTGTTAGGTAAACTAGATTTTCTAAACCAAATACTGAAATACTGGAATATGGTAGCATTTCAGTAATAATACATTATCCTTTATAGTTTCAGTACAATATTTTTTAGAGTGTTATTGAGAAAATCAGGCTTAGTGGGATCATATGTTCTAGTCTTATTTCTGTTTCATAATAGATACACCTAAAATTGTTACTTCCCTTAGGACAGCTTAAAAATAAAATCTAAAGCCTGCTAAAACACACGAAACACTTTTTCTCCTGCATAAAAATTGGAAAATGGCAATTTAAAAAAAGATTACTATACCAAAGTTATACAAATATCAGCTTTCAGTTTGACATATTTCATACTTGGAGATGTTTCCTTGAATTTAAAAAAAAAAAAAAAAAAAACCAAACATTTTATATAACAAGTTAAAAATAAACATTCGTGGTGATTTAGTAACATGAACTGAGATTAAGACTTCAAAGACAATTGTAAATGTGATGCAGTTACTGAACATGTGACTCTTTGAAAACATCATTCTGTAATTTCAGAGTTAAATGTCAGCACTCTGCATTTACCGCTGAATGGTATATTTGGCCCATGTTCAATGACACTAAGGGAACAATGCTTCAGTGTATCATTTTAAATATATTTTCCTTGTGCTTTCTTCTCCCTCACTCCCCTTTCTCTTGTATCTGTCCCCCTTATTAAACATTCAGTGCTAAACAGACTTATTACTGTATGGTAAAAGCATGCTAATGTGAAATATGCAACGAATTTAAACTCCCACCTTTTTGGAACAAAATAACGAACTAAGAAGTTGAGGCAGTGTTCAAGATAAGGGATTTGCTTGTTGAATAGCTGGCTTGATAAACTATTGCTGAATGCACATTGCCAAAGAGAACCTAACAATGCTAAATACGAATTAAAACAAAAGCTATGTAATTTCCAATTTGCTGAGAAATTTTCAAGAATTGTACAAATGCATGTATACTTTATTATCTACCAGTTTTTCATTTTTTCTTTTTTGTTTGTTTGCTTGTTGGATTTTTTTTCTTTATTATGAGCCTGGATTACTGCTTTTTTATCTTGGAACATAGAATTCAGTTTCTACAATGACAGTAGGTGAGAAACAGACGCGGTAACATTTCCTCAAAGTCAGCTCTTGGGAGACTGAATTTATGTAATTTACTGCTTGTCATGCTAAGGATTTCTGCCTCCTTTGTAGCATCTAAGTTTAGCATGCAAATATTGGGAGTCACAGGGTAAGGACGAAAGCTGAGGAGCCTTCCTTCCCTTCCTCTTTTTAAAGGAATTCTCTGATCTTCTCTTGGCACCCAAATGTTGTTTCCATTTGCCATTCCACCCCACAGATTCCTTTGTGGAGTTGTGTTTTAGTAGAGGATGATTTAAGTTCATGACATTTCTGCTTTGTTCAGGCAAAGGAACCCAACGACAGGTATTCTCTGGTAGACTACTTCACTGCTTTAAAATTGTTACACAACTCCCTTCTGCATCATGTCACCAGAAAGATCCATACCCCAGGGCTGGGCAGAGCTGTAGGCTGTGCAACTTGATCGCACCACTGAGCACAAGGCACACTTCTGGAGCTGGATACTAGCGCAGGGTGATAGCCATGGGTACCTGCTCATCCTCCCCCAGTAAATCAACACTTGCAGATGCTGGTCTCACACATGCATTAGATTAATACAAGTCTGTCTTTGTTTCTTTGTACCAGCATAAAAAAGAAGATAGCAATGCACTCTTAGATGATTTTAAATGTCATTAATTATACATCTCACACTGCAGCACATATGTCTGAAGTACAACAGACAGCACCATTCCAGCAAAGTTTGAAACATGCTTTCTCATTTACTTCATCCCTTATTATAGAAGTTACAGCCACTTGCTTCTCCATGTGCATTAAATAGAGGAAATCAAAGAAGATAATTCAACAGAAATTGAGGAGTGAAAAACAAATTATTGAAATAGAAACCACCTGTACCATCTGCACCTCACCTCCCTCTTTGTCACTGGCCTATCATACTACCAAACCAACATAGGAGAGGAAACGATGACACTTGTTTCCTTCCCTTCCTGCATAAATATGCAGCAAGACTCAGTTGCTAATCCATTATCTGTCCTTTTCTATGATTTTTTTTTTTCTTTTTATAATTATTATTCTACCTAATGAAGCTGATATCTTTGCACTGAGCATTAATGAGCTTGTTTTATGGAGACAGAAATGTTGCATTTGTATTATTCTTATATTTGCCATTTTTCCTCAGAAGTGGAAATTCTGCAACTGCAGTTATCCTAAAAGCTAATAAGTGCATTGGTCACTGACATAAATAATTTCATCCTTCTTATGCAGTGTGTGGTTTTGGTCAGCATCTCTTTTCTTTCTAGAATGATTGTATCACACTATTGCCATCTGCACAGGCTGACTTCTGTGCAATATATCTGAAGCTGATGTAGAACCTGGTATACTTCTATGGCTGTGACAATAAAAGAGGTGGCATTTACACAGTAGCTTCATTGATTTCCATCATTTGTGTTGAATCCAAAGATACAGGAGAGGGCACACAGAATGGTAAGGGAGAGAGACCTTTCCTGTTTTGTTCCTACTGCCTGCCTCCCAGGATCCTAAACCCTATTACCTGGTGAAAAATTTCCATCTAGAAGCTGGATTTATTGGGAAATAATCCTACATATAATTCCATCCAATATTTTAATGAACTTCTATGTCACTGATTAGCAAATCTGTTCTCTGTACGTTCTTAGTCTAGATTCACTATGAGTGCATTCAGGCACAGTAAATAGTACTGACTAACAACTGCCAAATATTGCTTCTGTCATCATCTTTCAGAAGGAGAAGTCAATGAAACAGAAAAAAAAAATGTTTTCAAATGTTTTTTAATAACATTCATGTATTCATAAGTATATTGGTTTATGTTTATGTCAGAACAAGTACAAAATTTAACTGATGAAGTTTAAATTTGTTGTAGTTCTTTCTGTGGATGATGTTTTACAATTCTGGAACTGCCTGAAGACTTCTAAAAGGTTTTACTTATGCTGAAGGAAGTTTGTGCCAAAGAGGAATACTGTCTTCATCCTTTTCTTTACATGATATTCTAGTATGCCTAGGTCTGAGCAATGAAACAGGGAGCAGCAGAAACATAAAAACATGTTTGCAGTGATCAGTGTAATGTAAGTAATATTTAAAATGTGTTGTTACATACCTTTTGGACTTAGATGCTGAAGTCTTTATGCCCAAGTTTCACATTGCTATAGTATAGGTAACGTGACAAATGTGAATAATTGAGGCTAAAGCACAATTTTCTGGGATGAAATGGAGTTACTGAGACAGCTGGAGGGGGAAGAAGGCATTTTTCACGAGCTTTGCCAGGTAGGCTCTAAGGAAGCTTTCCTGAGGCTGCACCAGGAGCCATAAATGTCTTTGCTGGAAGATTCTGAGTATCTTGCACCAACTTTTTTAATTGCTATCAACACTGACAGCCATGGGCATTAAAAAAATCATGAATCACAGCCCAAAACAACCTGGACATGCCTTAAAAATGGTAATATATGGGGGACACTCCCCCCATGTTTTATGTATCTTTCTGAGCTTCTAGGTAGTTTCATGATTCCCCCTCCTTTAGCTTTATTTAAGGGAATGGATTTCATTAAACGAAAATGAAGAACTATTTTACTCCAGGTTCATGAGAAAACCTGTGAGTTCTGGAGGCTGGAGTGAAAAATGTGGTGTTCTCCAGCACCACAAAGGGGCCTGAATAGGTCTGACTCCTCTGTAATTAGCTAGTCCTTGAGTGGACAGCTGAAGGAAAGAAAAGGCAGAAAGTTATGAAAATAACCAGTAGGGAATGGCTGCTCATTTGGAGGGTATAAAAATTTCTATCACTCTTCTTTCAAAAATTTTATCACTAGGTGAACAAGGGTTGAAGAGCTGCATGATCATGGTACAGCATCCCTAAAACATTGCCACATAGTTTGGAGGAATCTAGCAGAAGGTGAATTATATGAAAACTTACTGTCATGACAAAGACCATAAAAAATGGAAAATGAGACAATTAAAGACTTTGTGACAAATTTTATAATGAGCATAGAAAATAACAAAAAAGGTAATCCATAGTATTATCTTTTCAAGGTTCTTCTTAGATGTTGTAAATAGGGTTTATAGTTCTAGCTATTTTTTTGCTACTTTGCCATCAATCACCCTGAGGCTTTACTAAAATGTTACTTATCTGCTGACAGGTGAAACGAAACTTTAGTGCTGATATTACTCAAGTTTTATTAGTGAGCATCAGGAGCTCAATAGTAACCAAGAGAGAAAAAAAGCAAACTTTGTTAAAATATTATGCTGAGATTTTTAGATTGCTCACTTTTCTTTTGTTCTCATGATGATTTTTTGCTTAAATCATTTGAACTGAGTGGAAAGAGAAGATAATTGACCTTTCAGTTACTCACGGCTGACAATTTTTGCTGTTGTGGGTTGGTTATTTGAGTAAGCATTTTGTTGCTCTTGTTACTTGATACCTAAAGGAACTTCAGGCTTTGGTCAACTACTCTTTTATAATGCATATATATTTTTTGTGGTTTTCATTTAGATTTTCAGTTTGTCAAATCCTGGTTGCAGAAAAATTTTACAATAGTTGTCAATTTTTTGAAATTAAAATATCTTTATTCTTATTACTAAATCAGTAAATTTCTAAAAGAATCATAAGTTTATCTTTTCTTCTTAACTTTGATAACAATTACAAAAAAGATGGCCCAAAGGTAGGTATTGCAGGGAACAATAAATAGTTTAACAACAAAATAAATAGCTTATTTAATAGAACAAACAATAGCTTAATAGTGGCATCAAGTCAGGAAGCACTCTGAGTCTGTGAATTGTACTAAACACAACTGAAATAGGGTAAATTCCTGATTACAACTATAGAGATTATCTGTTGGTGAAGACCCCCTTGAAATACATTTTACCTAATCTTCTCATCTAGTTCAGCACAAAATGAAGCTGGCTGAATTTCACCATAATCTGTCTCTGCAAGCATAAATTTTAAATATATTGAAGCTTTATTTTTGCTTCATACTTTTCTTCGAATAAAGAAGACCAAAAAATCAATCACATATCTGGGATTTAGCTTCTTCAAATAGAGGTCAACTGAATAAGAGCTGGCTTGGTATTAAAGATGATCTACAATGTCAAGGTAAATGTTTAAAGCAAGCAGTTTTTAAAATACTGGTTTTAATAAGATGCGTGACCCTGATGCCTGTTATTTAGTCTTGCACATCTTGCTAACATTAGGTTTTCTAGACTTGGCCTGCAGAGAAGCTACTGTCATTTGCTTCAGCAGCAAATGTACATATTAAGTTTCTTCACAGAGCAATTTTCTCAGCATATCAATGTTTTGTCCTCTTGCTTGATCCAATGACACGATGAGCCTGAAACTATATCTAATGGACAATTAAAATTATTTTACTTCTTCATTCTAGAAGTTCAGCTTTTAACAAGTGTAGTTGTTCCTTTGTAATTTACTAGTGATATGCACATATATGTTGTAGTCCTAACAATAATGTCTTTTACCTTGACTTTGGATGTTTCTGAAGGCAGGAAAATAGATATATTTCACAGAAAATGGTAAATTGAGATGGCATATGAAAATCAGTATGTGCAGAAGACAAAGCCATAAGATATTATAGTGGTGCTAGTACCAGCAGGAAATAAATTAATCTTTAAAAATTATTTTGAATGATAAAGAGAAGTAGTCTAAATGCATGGATAAGAAGACAATTTGGATAAAATCCTGAGAATACTGAATCTGCAGGAGCTTTGCCATTTAATCAACTTAGCCAATACTTAGCCCCTGGCAAGTAATACTCAAGGAGATCGAGAAATTGTAGATGGCAATAAACTAAGTATGAAGTTGTTTGAAAAAGTTTGCTTACGTATGCACATTGATATGTTGGGTGCATAAATGTCTCCAATAAAGAATCTAATCCAAAATAACATATTCTGTAATTGGTACCTCGTTGCACTTCAGCTCCAGTTTCATCCACGTCATTCGTTTTGCACAATGCACTTATCTGTGTGCTATTTTTTGTGTTTCATACAGTCAGGGGTGACACTGCACTTAGCTTAGGTATGCTGAGCACAGCAGTGTGAAGAGAACTGTGCAGACCTTTATGTGATCAGTGCTCCTATCACAGCATTTGCAGTGCCTTTTGATGTAGAAAACAGTTTGCTATGTAGTTCACCTTGAGTGCTTTTCCTAATGGAGGTCTTGTGGTTTCTGTTCAAAAAAGGCTGTGGGTTCCCTCACACACTGTTCTGCTCTCTACACATGAATGCTCAGAAAGTTGGTACGTCATGCTCAGTGCACCATGCTTTCAAGATGACCTTGAAACCCTCTCATAGAATCATAGAATCATTTGGGTTGGAAAAGACCTTTAAAAACATAGAGTCCAACCATTAGCCTAACACTGCCAAGTCCACCACTACACCTTGCCCCTAAGAGCCACATCTACATGTCTTAAATGACTCCAGGGATGTGGACTCAACCATGTCCCTGGGCAGCCTGTTCCAATGCTTGACAACACTTTCAGGGAAGAGATTTTTCCTAATATCCAATCTAAACCTCCCCTGGTGCAACTTAAGGCTATTTCCTCTTGTCCTCTCTCCTGTTGCTTGGGAGAAGAGACTGACA
The DNA here is from genome assembly GCA_032466535.1 of Forpus xanthops. Classification (NCBI taxonomy): domain Eukaryota; kingdom Metazoa; phylum Chordata; class Aves; order Psittaciformes; family Psittacidae; genus Forpus; species Forpus xanthops. Next base: position 86,010 of record JASSUY010055441.1, read on the forward strand.
CCCACCTTGCCACACCTTCCTTTTGTGTAGTTATAGAAAGCAATAAGGTCATTCCTAAGTTTACTTTTCTCAAGACTAAACAACCCCAGTTCCCTCAGCTGCACCTCATGAGACTTGTGGTCTAGATCTTTCACCAGCTTTGTTGTCCTTCTTTGGACATGATCCATTGCCTTGATGTCTTTTTTGTAATGAGGAACCCAAAACTGAACATAGTATTTGAGGTGCAGCCTCACCAGTGCCACGCAGAGGGGGACAATCACTTCCATGGTTCTGCTGGCCACACTATTTCTGATACAATCCAGGTTGCTGCTGGCCTTCTTGACTGCCTGGGCACAAGCTGGCTCATATTCAGCTGTCTGTTGACCAGCACAACCAGGTTCTTTTCTGCTGGGCAACTTTCCAGCTGGATTTAACTCCATTCACCATCATTTTCGGGTTTAGCCATCCAGCCAGCTTTTTACCCATTTGTCATGGGTTCAGCAGCAGCAGGCACTTTCCTTTTTTTTCGTAGTAGCTGGTGCAGCACTGTAGTTTTGATTTTCTGCTTAGGAGCAGCACTGATAACACCAGTGTTTATAGTTATGGCTTAGAATGTTTAGGCTGGCCAAGGACTTTCTGAGTTTCATGCTCTGCCAGGGAGGAGGGGAAGCCAGGAGGGTGCAGGTACAGAGCACCTGACCCAAACTGACCAAAGAGGTATTCCATACCACAGCATGTCATGCCCAGGATGTAGAAATGGAGAGGAGACCCGGAAGGGTGTGTGTGGGGGTGCACTACGTGGTCAGGCTTGGTATGAGGTGATGAGGGAGGTGCACTGCTTGGTGGGGCTGGGTGGAAATTAGTTAGTGAGCTCTTGTATTCTTTACTTGTATTTGCCTTATTTTTATTATTACTAGTGGTAGCAGTAGTGATTTGTGTTATACCTTAGTTACTAAACCGTTCTTAGCTCAACCTATGGGAGCTGCATTCTTTCAATTCTCCTCCCCATCCCTCTGGGACTGGGAAAGAAAGAGTGAGGAGAACTGCGTGAGGCCCTTAAACCATGACACCATCAAACAATACACCCGTCCAAGCCATGAGCAACCAGTTTCTCCAGGAGAAACAGTGTCAAAGACTTCACTGTAGACCAGGTAGACAAAACCCACAGCCTTTCCCTCATCTGCTAAAGCAGTTCACCTTGTCACAGAAGTAGATCAGGTTAGTCAAGCAGGACCAGCCTTGTGCTGACTGGACATGATCACCTGGTTGTTCTGTAGGTTCCATGTGAGGGCACTCAAGATCATTGAATCATAGAATCATAGAATAGTTAGGGTTGAAAAGGACCTTAAGATCATCTAGTTCCAGCCCCCTTGCCATGGGCAGGGACACCTCATGCTAGACCATGTCACCCAAGGCTCTGTCCAACCTGGCCTTGAACAACTCCAGTGATGGAGCATTCGCAACTTCTCTGGGCCACCCATTCCATTATTTGCTCCATAACCTTTCCCAGCACTGAGGTCAGACAGACAGGCCTGGAGTTCCCAGAATCCTCCTTCGTCCCTCCTTCTGGTGTCATATTTGCTAACTTCCAGTCAACGGAAAGATTTTCCTTGAAGCCCATTGCTTCACAGCTCTGCCTTTTTTTCCCGGATAGACTCACAGAATCCTGCAGGACTGCTTGTCATGTCACCCTTTTTTAGCAAATATATAAACTACATGATCAGTGTGCTTCTTGTAAAACATCCAGCTTTTCCATTGCTAGTGACATGAAAGAAGCACGGCATCAAAACTGCACTTATTTATAGAATTCTCAAAACCAAAATTGCATCCTGGAATATAGAGGACTATGGAGATTTTCCTGATTTTTTTTTTTTTTTTTTTTTTTTTTTGGGAAAAAGGCTTTAGTGTCTCATAGGCAGAAATTCTTATGGTTTTCAAATGTTTTTTTACTGAGAAAATTTCCTGTGAGTAAAATTTTTGCTGAAATCAAGCAAATGAAAAGACACTTTTTTTTTTGAGGTTCAGTGGACAAGTGTTGTGCCCTCCACAGCTAGGCATGGCCTTTTAAAATGCAAGCCAAATTGCTACAGGAATGGGAGTGGAAAAATCTGAGGACTCTTTTCCCTGAAAAATTAACAGAGATGGAGGCCTGGTACAATGGTAAGATGAGAAATGTGTTGTCATTTTGTTTTGCTGGTCAGAGATGCAACTTGAAAAGTGAAATGGGGAGATCTAAGCAAGCTTTGTTTTCATATATATCTTAAAATATTTTGAAATGTACTCTATTAAAAATAACTAGACTGTCAATATAAAACCACTGAGATTTTCTGTCATGTTGGAGAAAACATGTGCAAACCAGGTTTGCTTGTCACACCCAGCCCAGAGCATATATTAACATATTGCTTACATCCTTCAGCTGAGGAAAAATTGTATAAACTTTTTTTTTTTTTGCATTTTTTTTTCTGTAAAAGAAAAAGGAGAGCCCATTAGTAGTTGATTGTGACCTTAATGTCACAGTCACCATATCAAAAGTACTGAGTCCTTAAGGTGGTCTAGCAGTCAGTAGCAGAAGTAGCCTAGAGCAGTTGAATTGAGCTCAACAAGTGCAAGTAACCGGTAGTGATCACATGCAGAGGTAACAATTACTTAAAATGGCATAGATATTTAACAGAGTTATAGAACCTGCTGAAACATATTTTCTGACTGCTTATTCTTCTAAAGGTCTTGAGGCAGTGATACTTTTTGTTTGTTTGGGGTTTTTGTGTTTTGTTTTTAATGTTCTACTCAGCCTCCCGAAACTGAAGCTGCAGAACTGACTGCAGAAGATCCACAAATTTTTTATGTGAGATACCTCACTCATGACAGTGGGCACAGTAGGTAACGTGTTCTTTTGAAAGAAAAGTCAATTAATTAACGTAAAGGTTAGAATTTCAGAAACTTCTACAATTCCAAGGAATTTTTTTTTAGCAATCAGGCTGTTGGGTTATTTTCTATAGTTAGCATTTTAATTTGAGAAAAAAAGAGAAATCCTAAAGTGGTATGGAATATGTTGAATTTTTCATCTAAAAATACACATTTTATGTCTTCTTTTACTTAAGCAGAGGCTGGATTAATTCCCTTAGATCTAAAAAAAAATATGAAAGTTTGGGCAATTTGCATCATGAATCACCTGATTCAGCAGTGTAATCAATAAGAAATGCCTTGCACAGTAGTTCAAATAATCTATTTCATATTGGAGTTCTACATAACAAATGTACAAAAGACTTAAAGAGCATAGTTTATGAAGCAAAAATAATTCTGGAAGATGAAAATGCAATGTGTTGCTTGGAACATCACATCCTGAAATAAGTGTTGAATTCACAACCAACTTAAACTTAATGTCTGTGCTGGGGCCATGAAGAGATTTAAGTGTGTCTTGTGCTTTTTTTTGACAAGTCAGAAGTATATTAACTGTGTGCCTCAGCAGGACCAGATTAGAGATACTAAGAACCTAACTCACAGAATGATTTGAGGTCCCCACCTGTAGAAATGAAAATGCATAAATGTTGTAACTCTTCCTGAGCTCTGTAGCGGAGGCACCTCCACTGCAGTACCTCACCCTGCTGTTTGCTGTCTGATATATCTAATCTGTCTCAACTGTCCAGTGTCTTGCTATGATTCATTTCCTTAATATGTGCTTGTCCTCACACATGATTTTGCTACTTTACATAGAGAAGCAGCTCTTTCCCCTGCTGAAACAAAAAATACTGGAAAATTTGAGGTGTAAAAATTCTATTCTGAAATACAGAAATTAGTCAGTATATTCTTCTTTTGCTGTGAGAACCATTAGGGTTTTACTCCATGTAAATGCACAGAGGAGTTCTGTTTGCATCTCTGTGATTCTTACTTTTCCATCCACCTTTACATCTTGGATCAACACTAGCTTCAGTCATGGAGTGACTTCCCCTTGCCTTAAGATTTAACTGATACTTGTTTTCCTTCTGCTTCCCTCATTACTCACCTTAGCTATTTCAAATACTACTTTCCTTACAGATCTGGCAAATGTTAATTTGGTTTTAGCACAACTTTTGTGATAATCAGGGCTTTTCTTAAGTGTCAGGTTTTTATATTCAGACTCTTATGAGCACATCTTAATTTTCATTCCTATTACTTAACAAGGAGAATGAAGGAAATAAAAAAAGTGAATTTTCAGCACTTGGATTGAAGAGCAAAGTTGAAAAATGCAACTTAGAGAAGGTATGAACCTGAAGCCTATAAAGAAGACCAAGAAGTATATTCAGATTAAAATGTCCTTGTTTCTGATTATCTAGAATGGGAACCTACTCAGAACATATTGCAATTTCTTCCAACAAAGGTGCCTGGGAGTTATTCCAGCAGAAAAAAAAGTCCACTGGGAAATAAAGGAAGCAAATGTATGCCACCATGTAAGCCTTCATAAAGGTTTGAACATGGAGCTGTTCCTGGATCCCACTTAATTCTTACTCAAAGTTACCAGTTGTACCCTCATATAGATTTCTTCCTGTCATCCTCACCACCACCACCAGTGCTTGTCACCAACCCCTTCCAGCCTTCCTATTACCCCCACACCTAGCGCTTGTCCTAAATATATTTACCCATATCTCCTGACATTCAAATCTCCTTTACTTTAAAAAAAGTTTAAAAATCAAATGGCTTCTTAATAGATGTTAGTGAAATGCAGTATTGCCACCATTTGTCTTTGATAAAACACCATTTGTCGTTATTGCTGAGGTCTCTGTTTCTCTTCCACAAAGCCTGCTGACAGGAAGGGGGTGTTGCTCACTTGGCTTCTGTCACATGTGTTTTGTTGTTGGTAGTCTTGGTTTAAGCCCAGCCCTAACTCAGAACCACACAGCCACTCTCTCGCTCCTCCCCCTTCCTCTCCCCACTCCTGGAGGGATGAGAACAAGAATCGAAAGTAACTCCCATGGGCTGAGATAAGAACAGTCCAGTAACTAAGGTATAACAGAAATCACTGCTGTTACCACCAATAATGATAATGATAAGGGGAATAACAAGGGAAGGGAATACACCTGCTCATCACTTGACAACGGACACCCAGCCTGACCCAGCAGTATTCTAGCCCTTGTGGGTAACTGCCCCTAGTTTATATACCAGGCATGACATACCATGGTATGGAATACCTCTTTGGTTAGTTTGGGTCAGGTGTCTTGCCTCTGCTTCCTCCCAGCTTTCTCTCCTCCCTGGCAGAGCATGACACTCAGAAAGCCATTGGTCAGAGTAAACATTACTGAGCAGCAACTAAAAACATCGGTGTTATCAGTGCTGTTCCCAGGCCAAAAGTCAAAACCACAGCACTGTACCAACTACTAAGAAGGAGAAAAATGACTGCTACTGCTGAACCAAAGACATCGGTCTATGTTTTTTTTTTTTTTTATTTTCCCAGCCTTTAGGGCTTGCTCAGATGATGTCTGGGTCATGGTACTTGTTCAGTGGTAGAAGTTCTGTCCCTCTACTTCATCCATCCCCAAAGGTGTTGAGAGACTGAGAGAAGTAGAACCTGTTCCTTCTTTGCCAATTCTTTGTCCTTCAAACAGTACAGAGCAGGAGCGGCACAATACTTGTAATATTCCATTTTAATTCAGCCCTGACAAATTCAGTTTCTCCCAGAAATTGATCTTTTCAAAGCTAGCACATTGCAAGAAGGACAAGGGAGCTCTCGGACTTGCATTGTCTGCCCAGCTACCAGGGCTGGTTTTTGTTAGTCTGTTTTTACACAAGAGAGCATATTATCACCAGTACACAGTCACTTATGCTAGGCACCTTAGGCCCCCATTTACTTTAGGAAAGTCTTCACAATTCAGCATTAACAAATGGGTTTCTAAGGCAGTTTCTAAGGCAGTTGATGCAGCAGTGTCTTTTCTTCTTCCTGAGGGAAACAGCCTGTAGAACCATTTTGTGAATTTATCTTGAGATTCCTAGCTAAGGGAATTTCTGTGAAGATTTACTGTTTGATAGACAAAAAGGTTTCAGACTGAAGTACTTTGAGTAGAAAAATGAAGTGTTCCTGAATGCACATAAAGAAAACAAAGGAGAATGAGTTTTATTTTTTTTTTTTCAGTTTTCACAGATACTGTTTTCAGTATGAAACCACTTTTAAAAGAAAATAATTCAGGAATGTTTGGGAGAAGTCAGGAAATATGGATCATGAACTATTTAGGTATATTTCTATGTAGGTATATCTGTATCTACAACTAGAGCATGTCTGCAGAGCTTGGAATTTCTTCTTTTATTTAGATCTGTTACAGTGATCTTCCAACTGAAGTTAACAAAATACTCCCACAGGTTTCATTGTGTGATGGATTGAGCTCTGAGGGCTTTGTGTGGTTATTCAGTCAGGTACTGACTAGTTGTATGTGTCTGGAAGTTCATTTTTTCTATACCCATCTAACCTTGCCACACAGAGAGCGTTGGTAAGCCACATAACAGAAAAAATGTAAAGCTAGTTTTCAGCAGAATATAGCCCTTATGGGTAAATAATTTAACTCTTCTCCCCCAAGTACTGTGTTAGAAACAATATTCAGCATAAACTGATTGTATAGATGGTCTGATTGTAATGCAAGATTAATACGAAGAGGCAAGAAGCCTGCAATAAAACCTACAAACTTAAATCATTCGCATTTGTGTACAAGCATTCATATTTAGCAACAGTCCCAAGGCTGAGATTAAAGCTGTTTGGTAGGTTACTTCAAGGCCTTTTTATTGCTAAATCTTATTATGTCTCTAAAATGTAGAAATTAATCACCTGTCATCAAAGCTACAGTGGATTATTGACTTCTAAATGTCTCTACAAAGTGATTCATGACAGAATGAAACTGGAGACTGAACTAGCACTGAAATTCTTTTTGCATGTGATAAAAAGAGTCTATTAAAAGTGTTTGAACAAATGCCGGCTATTAGGTAATCATCACAAAGGATTTTATTATCAAAATGTGGTGCTTCTTGAATAACCTTATTCAGTTACATAGCTTTGCAACACCAAAACTCAAATAGGGAAGTTATCTGGAGAATTTAGGTTGTTCATTGAAAAGCCTGACATTAGGTAAATTGCAGTAGGATTTTCTGAACTACCTGCAAGCCAGTGATGGTGAAATGTCTGCACTTTCCCCCAGGTACTTTAATCCAAAAAGCAGGTGGGTATTCCAATTCAGAATCATTGGGTTGTGACAGGAAAATTTCTTATGATTTGGAAATTTTGCTGTATATTCAATGTCAGTTTTTCTTTGAAGCATGTCAAAAAATACCATGAGGATATACTGCTGAGGGGAAGAACAATCTGGCTTTCAATTAAGTCAAAGTGTGTTTCTTAATAGATTGATAATATCCCCATTCAGTTGCAACTATCATGCAGCTGGATAGCTGTGACTGTAGTGTGATCTGGGGTTGTAAGCTGCACTGGCTGAGTGTCTCTGGTAGAAGTCCATAGATCCCAAACTGCTTCTGATAAATCTGTGTTTGTCCTGCTCAGTGCTCCTTCTGGACATCAGGAGGAAAGTCTCAGTAAATGTGTGCTGCTACATATTTCCGAAAAGAGAATCACTAAAGTTATTTTCTAAGAAAATCAATATGGAGAACATGAGATTCTGTACAAGTACCTTAGTTTTTTTAGGCTACAAATATCAGAAGACTAAGTTTACAACAATGTGTTTGGAATGGTAATTTTTAATGGATATTCTGAGTTTCCATCAGCGACATTATGGGCCTGCAGAGTGTGCCTCAGTGTTCTGTTTTCAACAGGCAGGATGCTAGGCTGAAGGGTAATACCTCTCTAGGATTTCACAGCATGTCTCTCATGTACTCTTTGCAGGCTGGCAGCAAGTGTACCTCACTTTGTCTGTTCCTTACATGTGTTATAAGACAGAGATTGACTGAATTTTCATTAAGAGTCACTTTGCTGTCTAATACAAGTTAGGAGAAAATTAAGAAAAGCTACATTCAGCCAGACTGAGCATTATGCATTTGAGATTAGTAAAAAGAAAGTTTATAACTAAAAAAAAAAAAAAAAAGGAAAAAAAGAAACAGCAGGATTTTTGATCTATGTGCAAAACCAGAAGTTTGCTCTAGTTGATTTTAGTACCCTCATCTGCAAGTTGTTGAGCATATCTTAGCTGCTAAAGCCAACAGTTTCAAGTTCCTTCAGTCATCCTGCCTTGTGATGGCTTCCACAGGGCTCAGTAACTGCATCTTCCTCTACTTTTGCTTATATTTTTCACATTAATTTGTAGAGAAAAATGATGACATTGATTTGGATAAAAATGAAAATACTTCTGATAGTACCATGTGGATTCAGGCAATTTGGGCACTTAAAATGATTACCCTTGTTCAGTCCATCCTGCTCACATGGGGATTTGTGTGTGTGTCTGTGTTTGCTTGCTTCCTATGGCAGGTGAATGGCTGTTTTTGCAACTTTGGGCTTTATAAAATGTTATGTCTTGCCAGCTTGCTAGCACTATCCTAGCTGAGTTGTTCATATTGAACACCTATAGCTTTGTTGTGACTAAGAATATTACATGAGACTTCTTTAGATGTGCATGCATGCTGTGCGTGTATACTATGGGCTCATGGTCACTGCAGTGACCCCAGATTACTGATACAGGCTATATAAACAAGTTGCTCTTCCCAGACACGCCAGTATGAGCAAATGCTTTTTATTCCTATTCCTGTCCCCCTCGATTTTAACTGACATTCCTATGTTTAATAGTAAAAAACATATTAAAATATTGCTGTCACTGAGTTCTTATGAAGATATTTGCAGCCACAGATTGGGTAGAGAACATGGCCTAAAATGAACAAAGATGAGCATGCAGCATTAGAAATTCAGAGACGAGATAACTGCAGAGACACTGCCATTATCTCCAGGTCTCCCAGGGTCTTCTGTAGGTTCTCCTTTCCGATAGACACTCTTTCTTGGCTTTTGTTTCCTCTTTCCTGTAGATGCTAACAAAATTGTGGGAAGAAGTAGGAAACATAAACTCATGTCATCTGCAATAGCCCATCTATGAGATAGGGAAGAAGACAGTTACTGGAGGAAGGACTTAAGAAAGGGAGAATGAGGATTATAATGATAGTATAGATGACTCCCAGGTGATGTTTTCATCATTGGATGGATGTATGCATGTGTATGTGACTGTCATGGGAAGGGAACATGCTTGTTCCTGTTGCAAATGCTTGCATGCCAGGTGTACGACTGTACTTAAAACTGCCTCTGCTGAGAATGACAGGAAATAAACACAATGAAAGCTTCTTGTGCTGTATTCTGTAATGCAAGTCTTGTTCATGTGTGTACAAAAAAAAACAGGACAAGTAGTGACATTTGTTGAAATTATAGTTTGAACAAACTGGTTTTAACAAAGTTCTGATAAAATACTTTGGTGTGGAATATTTAGTCACACTTTTTGTGCTGTTTAACAAATTAGTTGCTGTATAGAATCATAGAATAGTTAGGGTTGGAAAGGACCTCAAGATCATCTAGTTCCAACCCTCCTGCCACGGGCAGGGACACCTCCCACTAAACCATATCACCCAAGGCTATGTCCAAGCCGGCCTTGAACACCGCCAGTGATAGAGCAGTCACAACTTCCCTGGGCAACCCATTCCAGTGTCTCACCACCCTTACAGTAAAGAATTTCTTCCTCAGATCCAATCTA